>NW_019292700.1:8167-42456 GCF_000500325.1 Leptinotarsa decemlineata
TTTTTTTTGTTTTTATGTCAGAGAGACGAAAGGCGCGCGGAAGCCAGACTACTCGTTTTTGTCTCTATTTTCAGGGCTCTGTAAAAATTATAAATAATCGAGATACAGGTTCGGGAGTCGGGACTTTTTTAACGCAAATTCATTGATCTTTTCAAATCTTTTTTCAAATTTCCAAAATTTTGAAAATTTTCCGAGATATAAAGAAAAAACTAAAGCCCCATTTTTTTTCACTAAATTGTTTATAACTTTTGTAACTTTTATCGGCGCGTTTTCGGACCTTTCCTTAACCTTTCTCGGCAAAAATACGAATCGAATGACACCTTGGTCGTAATTTTAGGACAGGGCTGAAAAATGTCACTAAAAAAAACTAAATCGAATACATGTGAACCAGACTAAATGTGTTGTGTTTGGGCTCTGGTTTTCTGTGATGTTCATGTTGAAGAAAACAATTCTTAATAAACAATATGCTTTTAATTTATACCTGTAACAATGTCCGGGTCCCACTCTGCCAGCTCGTCCGGCCCTCTGATTTGCCGATGCCTTACTGGTCCAATCGACGACGTAACTTGTAACGCCAGTTGCCTTATCATATAATTTCACTTTACGTTTTCCAGTATCTACCACATACTTTATATTGGGGATTGTCAGTGAAGTTTCTGCTACGTTTGTACTGACAATGCAGAGTCTGCAACCCGGAGGAGCAGGTTCGAAGACTTTTTGTTGTTTATGAGTGGGTAAAAGAGAGTATAACGGGAGAGTCCAGAGGGGTTGAGCATTCGTTATGGTAGTAATATCGGCATAATCCTCTTCATCTGAAAGTTCCTCCTCTGATTCGTTTTCTATGTCACCTGGTACACTATAATCGTCCAAATTGATTTCTGGTATGATTTTAACTTTTTTTCTTTTCTTGAGAGCTTTTTTCATTCCTGAAGAAAATTGAAGAAATCATATAAAGATTTTTTAATTTATCTACAATTGTATTTATTAGGATAACTCTGTTTTTTTCCAGCCAGAGTAATTGCGGTGTCATCATCAAACATTATATGACACTCTGAAAAGAATTCGGATAAGCCTTTATGAAGTCAATAACCTTGACGTACTCCTAGAATTACGTTTTTGGAAAATACTTACTTACAACTGTATAAGTTGTAATGTATACACATAGAATTGTTTGTTATAAGGTTTTTTATTATTAGTGTAGTCTTATGACAAACTGTCTGATGGAAAATAAATTATTATCATTATTAAAACTACCCTGTTGCAATGACAACTTACTGACTTGAGAAATATAGCTTAACAATTTATCTCAATGGAATTTGTAATGAATTCTCACCTGCATGTGTATTAATTTGTAGCATTAATAAAAAAGATACTGAAGCTCTCCATACATTCTTGTGGTTCAAGACTATTGAAAGAAGCGTCAATTATGTGACTGTTTCTTCTCGAGTGAGTGCGAAATTATCCATAACTCACACCTTAGAACCAATCACAGTTGACCAAAATCTTAACTCACACCTTAGAATCAATCAGAGTTGACCAGAATCATAACCTACTACTTTAGATCCAATCATAGTTGACCAGAATCATAACTCACACCTTGGATCCAATCGCAGTTGACCAGATTCATAACCTACTACTTTAGAACCAATCATAGTTGACCAGAATCATAACTCACACCTTGGATCCAATCGCAGTTGACCAGAATCATAACCTACTACTTTTGATCCAATCGCAGTTGACCAGAATCATAACCTACTACTTTAGATCCAATCATAGTTGACCAGAATCATAACTCACACCTTGGATCCAATTGCAGTTGACCAGAATCATAACCTACTACTTTAGATCCAATCATAGTTGACCAGAATCATAACTCACACCTTGGATCCAATCGCAGTTGACCAGAATCATAACCTACTACTTTAGAACCAATTATAGTTGAACAGAATCATAACTCACACCTTGGATCCAATCGCAGTTGACAAGAATCATAACCTACTACTTTAGAACCAATCATAGTTGACCAGAATCATAACTCACACCTTGGATCCAATCGCAGTTGACCAGATTCATAACCTACTACTTTAGAACCAATCATAGTTGACCAGAATCATAACTCACACCTTGGATCCAATCGCAGTTGACCAGAATCATAACCTACTACTTTAGAACCAATCGCAGTTGACCAGAATCATAACCTACTACTTTAGATCCAATCATAGTATCATAACTCACACCTTGGATCCAATCGCAGTTGACCAGAATCATAACCTACTACTTTAGAACCAATCATAGTTGACCAGAATCATAACTCACACCTTAGAACCAATCACCGTTAACCAGAATCATAATTCACTATCTTACAACCAATCACAGTTGACTTGATGTGTGTTTGGATTTTTGCGAAAAGTTCAGTCTCCTCAGACAGTTTGACTTTTTGATGAACCATCCTATATAAATTTCATTTGCAATGATGATAATAATTGACAGTTGAGTATCACACCATGGCTGGAATATCAAAATAACTTTGAAAGAAATATTTACCATTTTCTACGTCTTCATTGTCGCTGAGCTGGTTATTAGCTTCCTCTGTTATTTCTTTAGTCTTCTCCAATATTTTACTCTTGTGTCTCAGAGGAAAAGCCCTCCTCAGCTTCCTCACCAATGAATTGACTTCTTGTTGACCCGTTACAAAAATTAAAATACCACCTTCAGGCAATTTGGTGTTGATTTTGACTACTTTATTGAAAGTTTCCTTTAAATAGTTCTGGTCAGTCCTCTTGTTGAAATGAATCGTAACGGGAAATTGTCTAGCCTCTACTTTGATCACTTTTGGTGGACTCTTGAAAAGTCTGCGATTTTCAGTGAAATCTTCCAGTCGCAATGTAGCCGACATTATAATGAGTTTCAGGGGGTTTCCTTTCTTATGTCGTAGAGGAACTATCCGAGAAAGAAAACCTATGAGTATATCAGTGTATACTGATCTGAAAAGTAAGAAAGGATTCAATGAAACAAGATAACAACTTCTGTTGCCTGAGTAAAATACAAGTAAGTGACCACATACCTTTCATGAGCCTCATCCAATATAACCACAGAGTATTTAGACAACAAGAAATCACTCTTCAACTCTTTCAACAAAACTCCGTCGGTCATGAATTTAATTTTTGTATCATCAGTAACATTCCCCTCAAATCTGATCAGATAACTGATTTCTTTCTGGCTGAGATTCATCTCTTCGGCAATTCTTTTCGACATTGAAATGGCAGCAACCCTTCTAGGTTCTGTAACAGCTATTTGTTGTTTCAAAGCGTATCCTGCCTCGTACAGAAACTGGGGTACCTGTGTTGTTTTACCGCTACCCGTTTCACCAGCAAGTATAACTATTGAGTTTTCATTGATTGCCTCCATTATTTGTTGTTCTTCGGCTAAAATCGGAAGTTTGAGCCTGGCTCTTTGTATTTCTTCACTTCTCAGAACGTCAACGAAAACTGCAGGTTTCCTTGGCAGTTCTTCATTGTTGGGACTCACTTTTTTATCATCTTTGACTTCAATGGGCACTTCCTTTTCTTTTTCAACCAGAATGACATCACGATTTTTTTCATCAGTTTCTGTTTCGCAATTAGCATCTTCCTTGATTGCTGGTGCTGCTGGTTCTTCAATATCATCAGGTACTTCCGTTTCGGAATCACTGGCTTCAGAACCACTACTCTGGAAACCGACTATATTAGGATCATCATTTTTAACCTTATCTTCGGTTGCCAACAATTTACGCCTCTTCGCTCCAGACAAAGTATTAATCTTGAACACACCTTTAGAATTATTTGATTCTTTTTTTGGTTTCACTTTTTCTGGATGTAGTTCTTCCTGAAAGTACCTTTTCAAACCCTTAGTTTGGATTGATGATATGGAAGTCAACTGGGATAATTCTTCACTAGATGCCTGTACTTTTTGGATGGACTCCAACAATTCAGCTCTCTAAAAAATAATACGACAAAATCGAGTGAGTGATATTTACAATTCATTTCATTTGAACTGAAGCGTTACTTTGAGAAATTGGTATAATAAAAAGTCTGACAGATTATTCTTACTTACATTTTCCTTTTTCTTTTTTTTGTCCAAAATTTTCTCCAAGCGTTTACGAAGTTTCTTAGACAAAATTCTTTTTGTTGTTGCTTTTTCCGATTTGATTTTTGTTTTCCGTTTTTCAGATGGTAAGACCAGTTCGTTACAGTCATCATAATGCCCAGTTGTTCCCAAATCAACTTCTATCTGAAATAATGAAAAAATAGTTTTTCTCAAGTTACTTTTCCATGAACAGTTATTCAGTGAAATGAATCAACACATACGGTGGTACATCTATCACTATCCAGTAAAATTCATTTATTTAATCCATTATTTAAAAACACCTCACAGAAGTTATTACAAGTAGGTGTAACATACACTATAAACTTACTTTTTTAGAGAAAGATCTGTCTATTTTCGTTTCAACCACCTTTCTTGCTTTCCAGTTATATCGTTGTTTACTCATTTTCAATAGAAAAAATGTACAAAAAATATCATTTACAATCCTACTAATGTATTCCAACCATTTCAAATTTCGGAGTGACTTGACCCTTAGGTTATTTTCTTCTTCTCGTTTTTTTTTGTCTTTGCATCTTTGATGAGGCAGTAGACCACTCCCCTTTTACAGCATAACGGCCCTTTATGTTGGGTTGTATCTAATGATTTTACATCAAACTTCGTATTGATTACACGCACTGTCCGTTTACTATAAACATGAGGAACTGATCACTAGGTGGAATGAATTACTTCTGCTCACGGGAAACATAATAACTACAACAATATATAAAAACAGCTGAGGGAACTTTGCCTTTGATTTACCATTTGACTTAGTTTCAATATGTCCGGTAGATGTCGCATTTTGATTTTTATTTTGTCAAATTTCACTAAAAACCAGCGGGATAATGTGCTCTAGGCCGGACACTTTCAGCATAAGACAGTTGACAAGTGGCAGATGCATAGGGCATTTATTGAAGTAAAATTTATATAATGTCGGCACAATGAATATATATATTTATCCCATCCATCCATGGCATCATCAGAAAGTCATCTCCTGATGCTTCCAACATATCTGCGAAACACGAGTAGAAGAGTAAGTTGCAGTATGAGATATAGGACGAGTGTTTTTGTCGGATTGATCCTTTGACACCTGATCAAAATATAAAGTAGGCACCGCTGCTGGTCACAATCATTTAGTGAAACTTTCACAGTTTACCAAATATTACTTTTGAAAAAGGCAGGTTGAAAACACAAAATATACTGTCTCTAAATGTTTTTATTGAAAACCATCTTTCACAGTTTTTTTCACTTCAATCATATTTCTTCGTGCCCTTCTGAATGCATGTAAAACTTGATTTACACTTTTTATTAAACTGGAAGAGCTCAGTTTCTCATAAATATGTTTTTCTCGGAGACTTCCCTCATTGAATTCTTGTAAAAATGCCTGAGATTGGTTAATGACATTCAATCGAAAGTCAAGCCTACCTGTTCCTATTGTGTTGGCAGCAAATCTGTTGAAAATTCTCATCTGAAAAGTAATTGGCTGATAAATTTTTCTAAATATATTTGCAAAAAATTAGAGAGTTAATAATTATACGATTATCTTTGGTATTTGGGCCAATGGGGTTATATGACATTTTTCGCAAACGCAATAATTTTGATAGTTCAATGGTACGAATGGTTCGAGTCATAAAATTGGTTTTGACGTATACTTCATGAGAAACACGAAAATGAGCGCTCCTTAGAGTCGATTCGCCCGGTAAGCGATCGGTAAAGCAGATCTGTTGTCTCAGTTACATCTGTTCTGTGTTCGGTATTTACAAGAACGAGGAAAAAATATTACTCTGAGAATGTGATTGGTTAGCTCCGAGATCAACTTTATGATCAGACAGATTTTTAGTTGTCAAAAATGTTTCAGTTTCAAGAATTTTTCGGAAAATCAACTTTTGGTAAAATTTTTGACTTTTGTCAGAATCTTTAGAAAAGAGTTCAAGACATATTTTATTGACATAATGATGTCTTCTTCAAATCACGTGGTATCAAGTCTGCTCGCTCAACCCCAGGTTTTCAAAAATGAACACGCTGAACACACCTAGTGCGTGTCTGTCAGTGTCACAGAACTATAACTTATAATATAGTTCTGTGGTCAGTGTGATCACCATAGACATGATAATATTATGGACCGGTCGTTACGTCAGTTTTACATTTATTCCATCTGCGGTCACATAACCTCTAAGCTTCTGCGTCACAACACAACTAATCCTAAAAATTTTCACGATAGAAATATGCAACACATAAAACATCGAAATTTTGTATTTTGATGTTAAATGTATGAGTGACGTAAACGCCAAGACATGAATCTTTATATCTTTTTTTAATTGTTATAGTCATTGTTCTCTCTTCAATGGCCAGTCCATATTCTGACGTGACTGGAGACCACAATGTGACAATGTGAATGTTTGAGATCCAACTTTCAATAATGGAGAAAGATTCAAGAGGGAGGGTTATGTGTAATGTGTATAATTTATCAAAGTTTTGTGTGAATTAGTTGAGATTCGACGATGATATCCATACTGATTCGAGGCGGTAGTACCCTGCGAACTATAATGAAAACACTACATATTGTTCATGCTATATATTGTAGCATATATTTATATTTCAGTTATAGATCTCTATGCCAATTTTTATTTTTAAAATAAGGGTCACACAAAGAATGTTTCCAAATTGCATTGAAAAATATGTTCAGGAGTTGATAATATGAAGAAAAGTTAATATAAATATAGGTTCGGAAATACATTGTTTCCAAGATACTGTTCAAGCGAGACTGTGAAACAACCCAACACTGAAGACATACGTTCAATTTACTCAAAAGGGGTTAAGAAGAAAAATCAGAACGAACAAATTTCGTCGCTGAAACTTACTTGATTTTCCTGTTGAGGTGGACCGATCCTTCGGAGGTCTTCATAATTGTAACCATCACCGATGAAAAATCGTCTCAGTCTACCAGAAGGTCCATCCGTGTCAAAACGAAAACATGACAGAGAGTAAGAATGACAGCCCGGAGTTGATACAGGAAGATTTTTATAAGTGAGCCCCTCTGTTCGATAGCGGTCCCAAGTGCCTTTCGATATTATTTCGAAATAAATGTACGGCGTATCAGGAACACCTGAAATTCATGAAGTAGCGTTGATGTTATCATTTTTGAGCTATTTGAGTTTTTCTTCTAGTCTGGCTAACTACTATGTACTTTTGTACATAGTAGTTAGCCACACAAATTATGGGTGTGTCAGTGCTGTGAGATAAATGGGAACTCATTCCAAAACAGAAACTACTCCTATAGTCCTCACTTTTTTCCTGTAAACTTTCGATGTCATACTCCAACAAAACATCGAAATTGTGGCCAAAATGGACAAGGCCGTCTTCCTTTATTCCATGGCAAGTTTGTGTTGTCCCTCTAAGGGTCTGAGGGTTTCCGCAAGACCAATACTTTGGAAGCTCTATTCGATAATGGAGATATAAGTCGTCGTTTTCGAAATTCCTGGCAGTTGAGATTTCGAAAAATAGAAAAACATATAGCTTGTTTTTAGGTGGGACGAAAAATTGGTCGCCAACGATGTCCCTCATCAGAGATTGTTCAGTTTCCACAACCTGTAAAGTAAATGGATTGAGAATAACTATGTTTTTTTTATTTCAGATACAGATGAACCATTCTAGCTTGGCTCTTGTGTTTTGTATGCTTAATTACTCAAGGATTTAGTTTCTCTTGCTCAGTGACTTGTTCACTCTTTCTTCTATGCATTTCAGAGGCCAAGCAATATTGTCGACCTGTTAGTTTTTCATAAATTATTACCAACGTTTTCATTTCAAGATCACTTCACATACTAGTCTTTTCCGAAAACTATTCGCAAATTACTTTGGGGGGGACTCACTTTCTTCATAATATCTTTCTCCTTTTGTTCCTCCGTTTCTGAAAAGTTCTCTGAACATTGTTCGATGAAGTAGTGAACATTTTTTGGTCTTTCACCCTGAATTTTCAAAGAGTAAGGTTTACTCTTCGTGAAATCCGGATAAACGGAAACCACTTTGTAAACCCTGTCGAATTTAATTGAACACAAAACCTGCTCGTTCTTTATCCATATATCTTCGATATAATCCCTAAAAGCGTAAAAAATCCTAGAGTTTGAAGTTGTAATTGGAAAACACAATCAAGTGTGTAGGAGAGTGAGAACTTTGCAAGTAAGAGATTGTAGTTTAAGACAAAATTGAGATACTTTTCTCAGTGAATAAGTAGTTTGAATTGAAATTCGAAACACTCTCTTGCTCCAATGTTCTCACGTAGTAGAATCTGGCAAAATGGCTACCGCAAAACAAATATTTCCCTGGCTAACACCGCGACGGATATACGATCTTCTACCGACACTTGTGCAAGTTCTTGCTCCAGCCTACGGCGACGTATACATAGACAATAATGACTTCAGTTTCAAGTTCAGCTAGGCATGCATAGAATATGAACATGGCAAGTGGGATCTTGTCGAAACGTCGCGAAAATATCGAAGACGAACGGATGAACACCCGAGATGACCAAAATGACATCCCGTCTGATTCAAAAAGCATGTTATGTACTAATGTAACTCACCCTAAATCTGCTAAAATGGTCATTCTTTCGAAATCACTTTGTATCGCTTTTTTATCAATACTGGAGTTGAGTAAATGTTCAAAATGGTAATCAGAGTGAACCTTACTAGGTTCTACATGTTCTTCACCCAGTTTCATACCTTCCACGTATTTTTGTAAATAAGAAGTTGTGACAGCATCCTAAAAATGAGGAAATATCAATGTCAGCATATATTAAAGTAATTCCTTTCTTGATTTTACTGTTTTATCTTTCAAAGTTTCAAATATTTTCAGCCCTTCAGAATTCTCAGAATATTTTCTATATTTTACTATTATTATTATCTTTACTTCAAGAAATGATCTGAATTTTCGAACTGGAAACTCGTAAAAAACTTTTCCTCACCTCGTCCTCAAAGAAGCCATCTTTATCCACGTACGTGAAAAAAATCGAACTCTCTTGATTCTCAGAGATTCTTTCGTTATATATTTTCTCCAAATCTGTAAAGCAGTTGTTTATGTCTCCATAAAAGTCTTTCTCAATTTTGCTAAAATGTTTTTCTTGCCAACAAAATTCTTGAATGTGCCATTTATCTTCCCTATTTGCATTAATATTTTCCGCATCCTCTTCTTTTAGTCTTATTCTAGAAAATTTATGGAAAATTATGAATGTGCAAAGTGGCATATAGAAAGTTCACTGTATTTGCACTTCTTGGTGTTTAAGAAGTTTGAAATCTTGGGTTGTTTCAAAAGTCTACTTCGAACTGTAATATCTCAATCAATATCTAATCAATTTATTTGAAATGAGCGCCATTAAAATCAGTACACTTTTGCCAACGTAACACAAGTCAACACCATCCTCTTTTTGTTCAATTCAGGTTGGGCGTTATGGAGATTTATCACCAAATGAAATGCTGTATACGAAGTCACGGCTTTAATCGCAAATTTCTATTTCAGTCACCGCTTCAATTAATTAAGTTGACGGACTGAAATAATTTATTCCATAAAGTTAATATATTGATCATTTGTGCACACTCCTAAATAAAATGTTTGTGTCACCAATCAGTTACCAATTTGATTGAAATGACATTCTCGTTTTGAAAAATAGTGTTTATGGATTCGGAAAGTGCAGTCTGTTACCCAATAAATCAAGAAAAATATAAACCTTCATATACAAAATTCAGGGATTGGCGTTTTTGGAAATATAAATCCAGCATATTTTTCCGAAATATCTGAAAAATATAAATCATCCTCGCTTTGGAAACAATATTCAGCTAAGAATTATGACTACACTACATAGGCTGAACAGTCTCGGGCCCAACACATAGAATGCTTATTGCATTCACCGCTTTTTCAATTAGGATAAACCTTCAAAAGACAGCTGTTGAAATTTTAATGATATCCTACTCATAAGTTTGTGAGTTATTGTGCTAAGAGTGATATTACTTTTGTTGTTTTCAAAACAATGGATCAAAATAAATGTCGTGTTTTAATTTCACACTGCTTATTGATGTGAGAAATACCGTTCAAGCGGAGCAGTGACTTGAAAAGTGTTGCTGACATTGTAGAAATATCAAAAGAACGTGTTGGCTTTATATTTCATGAGCATTTGACTATGAGAAAGCTCTGTTAAAAGTGGTTGCCGCCCGAGCTCACTATTGACCAAACACAAGAAAGTCTTGATGATTTTGGTTCTTATCAACCATAACGTTACTCAAAATTACGTACGTTTTTGAAACACAAATCCGATAGTTATACGAGAGAAAAAGGCGAAAACTCTGACCCCAGATGGAATAAAATCATTCATAATCGAAGCACCCGACGAATAATATGTTTCAAAAGTTTTTCACTAGATAGTAAAATAAGAGTACTTAGAAACTAGAATAACTTTACGTAGCCACAATTTGTGAGGTGGTCGACGTGAAGTAGTTGCTGTTTCAGATTGAAATGCTCAAGGCACGATCACAGCAAAAATAGCCAGAAGAGTTTCCCCGTCTCCCTCAAAACGAAAGCTTCCGATTTCCTTAGGAATTTATCAGGAAAACCAGACAAATCTCGATCAGTTCACATGCTAAGACGGAGAAAAACAAGAACAAAAGATGAAAAAACTAGACCAAGGCAAACAAGGAGAAACTCTTTCTCGAATTGTCATGAAAAGGAACGGTACCAGTGAGTAAGGAATACCTGAAAACTATGAAGCAGGTGTTGCAGACAGGTTTCCAGCTCAAGTATACGCGAAAACATTGCTGTATACAGAAAATAAAAATGACCACCACACCATAGTCAACACCTTTATTAAGAATAAAGTTGAATGTCATACCTACATCCTGCCAGACGACAAAATACTTCCTTTTATTCTCAGGGGTCTACACTCACAACCTCCAGTAGATGACCTGTAAGAGAAACATAAAATACAGGTGGAGAACATCTACAAGATGAGACCAGAAGGATGGCCGTTATATCGTAGTCATAACGAACCAGAACATTATCCTCAACTACTTATTGAAAGGGAACGTTCCAAGCATCTTATATATGCGGGTCAAATGGGAGCTAGCTAATACTCCAATATCCCAGATCTTTGGTAGAAATGTTCTCTCTTCATTTCTGTTGAAGTCCCCTTGCTGTTTGTATATTTCTATGGCTTCTAAATACATTCTTGTTGAATAATAATTCGACGTTGCTGTCATTACAGCAAAAACAGCACCATGAATGGCTTGGCAGAAATGAGAGCTTCAGTTTCAGTTGATACATCAAGAAGAGTACTTCGGCCAGCCACTGAAGGTGACTGCCGCAGTTACAGTCGAAACGTTTGGATATTGTAACCGAAGAAGACCACGGCAAAACCAGAAAACCAATGAGAGCCTACATTCCTAGTGATTAAGATATTACAATTTAAGGTAGACTCAAAAAAAACGGAAAAAACTTTTGAAACATCCTGATAAAATGGTACAAAAAACTTGGTAGTCAACAAACACGGACTCTTTCAATATCTTACTTATTGGACTGTAACACGAGTCAAAATAACAAATCGACATTTGATATCTTCCAACACCTAACTACGTTTATGGTGAGTCGATTGGATTTGGTGACAACAATGACATGACTGAAAAACGATTTAGCTGCTTACCTTATTTTGAAGTTTTGAATTTCGTCAACACATCGATAATAACCTGTATATTTCGTTAATTTTTCTTTAGTATTGTACATTGTTCTCCCATTATCATAGGTACACACACTACGTCAATGACAAGCCGTATTTAGATCGGAATTCTATGTTCTAACCTGACATTTGTTTACATTGTTGGCGTTATGTTCTCCACAATCACAACATGCAGTTCTGCAACCATGGGCGGCTCGCTAAGCACTTCAATAGGATATTATAATTCTCAATATTTGGCAAGAATATCCCTCATATAACATAAGTTCTAAATATTGGCGTTATGGCGGATTTTTTTGATGGTTTATGTTATTTACATAACCTCAAGTCTATGGTGGAAAATGAAATCGCATGGAAATTTTTATATTCAAAGCAATTGAATAATTAGGGGGAGATTTAAAAAGAGCATTTGAATATCCTGTAGTAACGAAGAATGGTGTCGCAGTAAAGAAAATAATGACTGACATGAAGAACAGTATAGACCAATAAATTGTAACAGTTTCATTTGTGATTTACAAAATGAAAGTAACGAAAAGGAGATGAAGCAAACTAAGAGGTCGGTGAAACGCGCATCAAGAAGAGTATTAAAGTTCGATGATTGGGGAAGGTACTAGTTTTTGGAGGAGAAATAATTCTCTAACCTTTTTTCGACGACCTGGATTCCAAAAGTTGTTTCTGATTTGGGTGTCACCAAGTATCAGTTATGCTACACATGTGTGAACGATATTTCAAAGATGGCCTATTTCAAGCTTTATACAGCATTAAAAGTTGATGACATGCATAGCTTTCAGTTGCAAATATTACAAGCTTCTGTAATAGTATTTTGAATTCACCAAGGCATATTACTTTTACGATTATGGTTTCTTTATAAGGAAGTGGCACAATCAAGGGCTTTATGTCATATAGTCCAGATACGACATCTACCGGACTAAACTAGATGGTAAAACAAAAACAAAGCTTGA
Organism: Leptinotarsa decemlineata; assembly: GCF_000500325.1. Lineage (NCBI taxonomy): Eukaryota > Metazoa > Arthropoda > Insecta > Coleoptera > Chrysomelidae > Leptinotarsa > Leptinotarsa decemlineata. The sequence continues at coordinate 20,957 of NW_019292700.1, forward strand.
CAGCTGTTTTTACATATCGTTGTGATTTCTTGTGCTTCCCGTGAGTTGAAGTATTTTTATTACCTATTCATCAGTTTCTCATGTCTATAATGAAGGCATTAAAACATATCACTTTCACAAATTCACGATTTAACAACTCAAAACCACAAAACATAACGAATATTTAACAATCATTTTTCAGTTATGGGTGAAAATGAAAAAAATCGTACACAAGCAATAGTTTCACGCCAAGATCGTTGGTCAAGAGTTTTAAAAATACAGCCTGATTTCTACAGAAATATAATTGTAAATAGTAAACCTTACTATCATGAATATTTGCCTATCGTAGAGCAGGCAAGGAAGTTGAAATACATTTTTTTTCTCAATTTCAGAAAAATCGGCAACCATTTTAAAACACAAGCAGTCAGTCAACTAAAACAAGTCGTTTTTATATTCATGTTATATATTTAACACTGTATCCAATAAACAAAAAAGAATTAATAAAATATGTTTTATTTTGTGCATAAAAGTGAATGTTGGCGCCATCTATCGAATGATAGACACGTACAACTGTATAAATCGATAATGTAGATTTCCAGTCTTGAGGTAAGACAGACAAATATTATACAAGGTGTATCAACGATGTGTGGGTGTAATAAAAAGTTATTTTTCAAATATAGTCTTCAGTGGGTTCATATTGGATTGGTAGAAAGTTATGGTGGTATTATTATCAGTATTATACCAATTCAACACAAATTCAATACTATATTTAATGGAATCAACTGAACAAGTGCCTTTTTTATTTCGCTCATAAGTTAATTCCAATCAGTCAGTTTACACGAAAATTAGAAAACGTGGCAACTGCGGGAAACTCATCTAATGTAATTTCATCGTTCTTGTTTTTCATGATTATTTATTCTGTTGCTTTATGAAGCACAAACAATACAGCTATCAGAGACGTTGATAAAGAATGCAAATAACTGGAGTAGGGTACTGATAAACATGTCTTCGAAGAAGAACTTACACTTGATTCGCGCTTTGGAAGCCTGATGGGACAAACGAAGCGAGTTCTAACTTTGTAGTTTCGGCACAGATTAAATAATACGTGGTTTCGGTGACAGTCCGGACCCCCAGCAAGCTCAGCTCTATCGACCAGTCACCGTAATCTATGCAACGTTGCCAAACTTTATCGACTCATCGGTTTGCAGTTGGTTTCTCTTCAGTACTGCTGTTTGAATTCCCGCTTCTCCTATTGAAATTAATTTTTTTGATGGTATAAGCCACTCCACTTTTCATTTCCTCATAAGATATCCTGGATAAATAAAGTATTAAACGTTTTTTTTTTTAAATAATGATTTATTATTCACCATAAAAACATTAAACTCATCAGTTCGGGCTCCCTGAAAGAGCAAATGAAATTGAAAATTTAAATGAATAGCTTGAAATAAATAACAATTATATCAAGCCAAACAAACCCTGAACTGAAATTACAATAAAATAAAAATAAGCAATGAGTGAAAATTGAAACATTTTGAACGACGTTTTTGGGTGATTATGAATCCAAGAAATAACATAAAAAAAGTAAATAAATGGGTTATGTCAGGCCTTAATACCAATTTTTCTACATAAACCACACAAAAATAACTGATATAGTTGATTGAAACTACATCATACCTATATAGACACTATATATACAGTTTTAGTTTGAAGTTGAAATTTTCAGTTTAAAGTCAAAATTACGACTTTAATCTCGACATTTCTTAATAATTCACGAAATTTAGACTTTAAACTCAAAACTTACAATTCAAACACTAAATTCTACTTTCGAAATTTCGAGATTAAAAGCCTAAGTTTGAATTTGAAGTTGAAATTTTCTGTTCAAAGTCGGAATTACGACTTTAATCTCGAAATTTCAACTTCAATCTCTAAATTTCGAGATTAAAAGCCTAAGTTTCAGTTTGAAGTTGAAATTTTCAGTTTAAAGTCAAAATTACGACTTTAATCTCGATATTTCTTAATAATTCACGAAATTTCGACTTTAAACTCAAAATTTCCACTTCAAACACTAAATTCTACTTTCGAAATTTCGAGATTAAAAGCCTACGTTTGAATTTGAAGTTGAAATTTTCAGTTCAAAGTCGGAATTACGACTTTAATCTCGAAATTTCAACTTCAATCTCTAAATTTCGAGATTAAAAGCCTAAGTTTCAGTTTGATGTCAAAGTTTTCAGTTTAGAGTCGAAATTGCGACTTTAACCTCAAAATTTCGACTTTAATTTCTAAATTTCGAGTCTAAAGTCGCAATTTCGAATTTGAAGTTGAATTTCGAGTTTGAGAGTCAAAATTTCGAGGTAAGGGTTTCGCAAACATAATAAATAATAAGCATTTATTTCTGCAACGATTTTAAAAAAGGACTATAGTAACTATTACAAATTCTTGATGTGAGTTGCTTCAAATTACATTATTCCTTATGTAATATTGTCTGGTCAAAGTCATATATTTTGTCAATTCACCTATTGTCAGTTGATTATGTAAATTTTTATTTAATATAATTGTTTCTTTCATTGATATTGTTATGCATTTCTCCTGTATGGTTATGACAAAAGATTCTTTGGGTTAAGTTGAAAAACATTGATAAGTGACACCCTTTCATTTTTAGCAAATAAATTGAGTCGTTCATTATTATTATCACCAATATGAACTATAATACATTCACCCAGACAAATGAAAAAGATTGGCATATTCAAAATTCGTGAAAGGCTTTTGAAACGTTATACTTTTCGATTCAGAAATTCGAAACCTTAAATCGACCTTCTCTCCCACAGGTGTGAACGGCTCTGTTACCTTTCAAATAACGTAAATTTATTGTCCTTGGGATAAGAATGGGGTATTTATTGAACGAATCTTATAGAGAGCTTGAAAATAAAAGGTGCGGATATGACAAGTATGACGCAGGTATATTCATAGTAATTGTCAGAATATTTCCATTCCCTTCCTGTGGGTGGTATATTCATATTGAGGATCAATAAATTCAAGTGATCAGGAATAAAATGTTGTCTCATTTTGAGGCGAGTTGGTGAACCTTCCGTTGGGCCGTATTGGTAAACAAAAGCAGTGTACGGTGTCTTTCGAAAAAATGAAACGAATTGTAATATTTCTCGAAAATATTTATTCATTGACCAATTTTTATTTTATCACCTTCTGATATGCACTTTCTGGTATGTCCTTGAGCTTTTCTACTTAATCTGTTCGATAAATCAAATATCTTGTCACTTCACAAATTATAAGTTTGCTGTAGCTTCGGGCAAACATCCCTGATTTGGGTTTAACCAGAAAATATATTTTCTTGCATTTTAATGAGATTTTCGGAAGTAATTACTTTCGTTCGTGCTCTTTTCTGCCCAACTTCGAACATGCCATACTAATTTTTCATTTTCTTCATTACTTAGTCGAATTATTTTTGTAACAAGTGTCTCAAGTTCAAGTTGTTAACGAAGATAGACACATTTGAGGTGTTTCTTTATTGAAACAGACATTGAAATCAGATTAATACGACTCAGTATTAGCAATGTGTCTAAATTGAACTAAATCTTGTTTTTCAAACATTTTAAAGACTGTTGCTTTACCCCTCCTGTAAAATGCAGACGTCGTATCACAGCCAGTTATTGCGTGTAAAAATAGCACATGATTTTGACTCTTTGCAAAAGTAGATAAACTTTTTGACGAATATATTTCGGTTTGACTTTGAGCTTTTCCTGGCTTTAGAAAGAGAATAGTTTATTCAGGTGGAGTTCGAGCAGTAAGAAGTACGAGTAAGTCTACATCTTCACCAACAACAATATTTGTATTTGTCAAATTGAATTGCTCTCTAGCAGTTTCAATAATCAGTTCGTCGGCATCGTTATTAGCCTGTTTAACCAATATATTTTCGCCAATAAACTTATCCTGCAACATTGAAATTAACCGAGATTTGTTGTGAGTATTTGCAAGAAATTTCTGTTGACTGGTAGGAACTGTCATAAGCTCATCAAATAGAATATCGGAAGATGAAAATGTTGCTAAGTTCGACGACGTTGTTCTGCAGCTTTAATATTTCTCGTGCAATCATCATAGCTATCAAATACGGCCGTAATTCTGGCACCAAAATGTCTACGTACATACTGAACGTATTTATCTAAAATAATGATAAATGTTTCTTCACTATCCCACACAACACGATGTAGTAAGTATCCACCGTCAATGATGTATGTCGTATTAGTCTGATCTCATTTTTAACTATGCTTTGAACAATTACACGCATTTGCAGCTTGTTGTAAATTTATGTACCTTCACTCTTATTTTTTAGTCTAATTTGACCGGACTAATACCTCTTTTGCCATTTCATGTTAATACGCCCATTTATCCCTCCCTATTTATCTATTATTGTCTGAGATTCTTGCATTTTTTGATCCTTGAACATTTGATTTATCATTTGTTGGAAGTATTTCATTAAATTAATCATTATTGTCCAGGTAGGATTAACATGAACAATAAAACTCGTAGCCCGCTATCCGCAAATTCAGACGTGAACAATAACAATCCGGATAATCCTGCAATCTGCAATAATCTGTTCGATAAACCAAATCTCTTGTCACTTCACAAATTATAAGTTTGCTGTAGCTTCAGCCAAACCTCAATGATTTGGGTTCAACCGGAAAATATATTTTCTTGCAATTTAATGAGATTTTCGGAAGTAATTACTTTCGTTGGTGCTCTTTTTTCCACATGCTAACCTAATTTTTCATTTTCTTCATTACTTAGTCGAATTATTTTTGTAACAAGTGCTCCAAGTTCAACTCTGATTTTGTTTCCGAAGACAGAAATGGAAAATACGAATTTGAGGTGTTTTTCAAAATTGAAATCAGATTAATACGACTCAGTATTAACAATGTGTCTAACAACAAACCCAAACTAGTTTGAATAATGGTTTTTAATGACTTGTAGAAAACCATTAACATATTTTCACATCAAGAAAATCGTCCAAAGTCGTCACAATTCTTGAAATCGCTTTGGAGACTCCTTTGAAGACAGGCTTAGTTTTCCTTTCATTTTTTGAGGTTTGAGGTTCCGTACAGCGCCATCTGCCCGCGAATAGATCAAGCAATAATGTCAATAATTCTGGAATTACAAACAAACAAACATACCTACATACATACAGGTGATGCTAATAAAAGCGTGTTAAAAAAATAGACTAAAGTTACGTTATTGTATTTAATTCGACAATGTCTAAAGTAGTTTTGATGATGAAGAAAAGAGAAATGAAACTTTCTATGTTTTTTACCACATTTATTTGTAACTAACGTTACTGCAGTTTTGTCCTATACGGACATTTCCAAACTTATACAATAAAGTTGTATCTAATATATAAAAATGGATGTTTGTTGGTTGGTTGGTTGGTAAGTGATAAACTTCTGCATCGCTCAACCAATCGTGATGAAACTTGACATGTATAAGTAATTTTTCAGAGAGAAGGTTTTTAGGCTATCGATTTTTCTGTAACTCGCCACTAGATGACGCTGTAGAAAAATTTTTGAAAGCACTGTTCTATAACGCTGCGCCCGCCTAAGTTCGTTGATTCTGGTTCTGTCAAAACATTAGAACAGCAGCGATACAGCAACATAATACTAGTATTGTATAAATAACGTTAGTTACAAATAAAAGTGATAAAAAACATAGAGAGTTTCATTTCTCTTTTCTTCATTGTGATTTCCTACCACGTAGCAATGGCTACATCAATCAATTTATAGTTTTGATGATTTTTAAAAATGATATCACTTTCTTCAGATAATAATTTCTGATGATTTTGAAACAGTGACTCTCCGGAAGGAGTATAACTCATTTCAGAAATCACAAAATTCTAGAATTTGTCTTTTCCAGGCCGGATACACGATTTTAACAGACAAACCGGCCCGTCAATTACAAGAATATCACTTGAAGTAGTTACAATTTCCATAAGCAATGGAAGTGAGTACATGTTTTATGTAAGAGGTCGCCGACATTTCGGCCTCTTTTCAAAAAAAGAAAAACAGCGAGAAGATGCCGTTCATGTGGGTTTTAATGAAACGAATTTCAACGCCCCCAAGACACTTTGTGTAAGTGTTGACAGTAGCGTTGCTAGGAGAATGCAGTTTCAACAAAATTGGGAAACCATTTTGTCGAGCAGTTCTCTAATGTAATTACAATGTTGATGGTATCAATTGATTAATTAAATTAAACTCGAGCGAACGATTGTGACGGGGATCTATGAAACTTCTTCAATTAACCGTTCCCTGGACATTCTGTACCTAATGAATGAAACCAAACTGTGTGTTTATGAAAGTGGTTGACATGTTTTTTTCGAATAGTGAATGTTCGGACATTCATTTATGAGGGTCTGAAAGTTTTACTGCTTTTTATTTTCCATGAATCGATTCAAAAAGATCAATGCAGCGGCGGCGGCTCGTCAGAGGAGGCAATGGAGGCTTAGCCTCCCCATAAAATTTGAGGCTATACACCGCAATAAATTAAAAGATATTAACAAACAATTATGATTATTATTTTCTAAAAATGCTTGGGTATCATTACTTTACCATTAATTTTCAATATAAATACATATTATGCCCGAAAAACTCACTACGTAGAACGTACCACACTTTATCCTGCATCAACAAAACTCAAACGCAGCGCCCATGAACGAATAACGAATAAACCATCAACCCGAAATAATAAATGACATACGTTACAAGGGAGCCAAGCCTCCGACCACCTTAAAAAACACAGGCTCCACGAGACCGATCCAACCAGCGACATACGTCACGATTTGTAATTTTAGTTGCAGAAATCATAGCGTTAGAGGAGGCTAGCCTCCAGTTGGTCTTCGTTAGTGTACGACTGCGTTTGTTTTTCATTTAATTATTCGGACGGGATGCCGTGACGGACCGGAACTGAAAAATATTTTGGTAAATCGTTTTAGTGTTTCTTGATAATATTTGTTATTTGTGTATAAAACAGGCAGTATTTATTGTCTTATAGCAGTGCTTTTTGGTAATATTTTAAAAACTCTGACGATATAGTCGATTGGTTGCCGACAAATAATTTCAAGTCTTTATCTTATGATAATAAATTTTACATTATTAAAACTCTAGGAAGGCCTCAACAAAATTCGATTTCAATTAAAGCGTCAGATAATCGACAAAATCGAGGATTTAATATTAGTTGGTACGATAAATGTGATTGGTTAACCTGCTCCATTAAACGAGAAAAACTTTTTTTTGGCCCTGTGTTTTATTTTCCGTACAAACCGAAAACTAAACGTGGTCTAAAATAGGATACTCCAATTTAAAAAATTGACCTCGTTCTATAGAAAGACATTTTAAATCTAAGGAGCATGTAAATTAAAATTGTTTAGCAAACAAAATATAGGTTAGGGAAAATCGGTCGAATTTAAAAAGACTCACCGATATTACGATTTATTTGGGTTCCCAAGAATTAGCCTTTCGCGGACACGATGAAACCGAAGATTCGATTAATCGCGGCAATTGCAAGGAAATTTTAATGTTATGGGGCAAATATGATTCACAATTTGGCACTTTTTTAAACGGTAGCGTTTTTTTGGGCACCTCAAAAACCACCCAAAATTAGCTTATTGACAGTGTGGCATATATTATTAAGGAAAATATAAGCAAGGAGATTGAAAGTGTTTCTTTTTTTGCATGGGAAATTGATGAAACTACCTATATTACCTGTACATCACAACTTTCAATCGTTTTTAGGAATTTTTAAGAAAAGTCTTATATAAGAAGAGAAAAGTATTATTTATTGACTAAGAAGAGTTCATATATATTAAATAACTCTAAGACAACCCTTTTTCCTTGTTTTTGTTTCTTTAATGGTCAGATTTATACGTATAATTTTCAGCAATACTCAATTTTTGTTTGCATTTATGCAAATATTACGTATTTTGCTACAAATAGGTGCGATACCCCAAAAAATTTCGCGCCTCCGACGGGCTGTGTGTATATATAGCCTTTATGACTTTAGCCTCCCCTGTTCTCCAATGCACGAGCCGTCACTGAAATGCAGTATCGTAAACCGCTTCGTTAGTCAATTGCAAAACAACACCCTGTACACTACAAACATACTGAGAGCTGTATATTGATTCGGAATTGTTTTCATAGTGGATGGGTATTTATATTTCATAACAATTCCTCTTTTCATAAAAACCGTGCCCGGGGCTTCTTCAAATTCCATCTGCTCTTCTGTTGGCACTTCACCCATCAGTAATCGACGTCCACACTGTTATAACAATTCCTTTCGAGTGAGGGACATAACGGTTCGTATAGCAACAATATTATCTATCACTTTCATATGAACGGCATCATGACGAAAAAACATCTGCCATATATTTATGAAATACATTACAACATGGTAGATAACGTTAGAAATGTAATATCAGTATTTAAAGATAAAACTGATAGTTTAATGGTCCCGAACGCACCAATTTCTTATTATCTGATGAAGATTTTTGGCAGCGGAACAACAGTTGTTTCTAGATTCGACAGATATTTCGAATTCATTCATGTCAAGTATAAAAAATATATGATTCTCACTTGTGGAGTGGTTGGTGTGCCGTATATATCTTTACTGGGTACAAAATTTTTGTCATATTGTCCAACACTCTCCCTGAAAATTTAGAGATACCTATTATTTACAGATGTCTATTTACAAGTACCTATTGTTCACAGATACCTATTTTCATTCACAGATTATGGTTAAAAGAGTTCGGCAACAGATTGTGGGTTGTTTGTAGTCTGGCCCTACTCAGATATTTATTTACAGATAACTATTTACATATATCTACCTATCCACAGATACTTGTTTACAGATTCCTATCACTTACAGATACCTATTAATATTACGGATAATAGTTGAAAGAGTATGGTTACAAATTACAGGTTGTATGTAATCTGGCCCTACTCAGATACTTATATACAGATACCTATTACAGATACTTATTTACAGATAATTATTTACATATATCTACGTATCCACGGATACTTGTTTACATATACCTATAAATGCAAATACCTATAAATACATATACTATAAATGCATATACCTACTCAGATATTTATTTACAGATAACTATTTACATATATCTACCTATCCACAGATACTTGTTTACAGATTCCTATCACTTACAGATACCTATTTATATTACAGATAATAGTTAAAAGAGTATGAGTATAAATTACAGGTTGTATGTAATCTGGCCCTACTCAGATACTTATATACAGATACCTATTACAGATACCTTTTACACATACCTATTACACATACCTATTACAGATACCTGTTTACAAATATCTGTCATTTTCAGATACCTATTAATAACAGATAATGGATGAAAGAGTCTGGACATAGATTACGGATTGTATGTAATCTGTTCCTACTCAGTTAATCTTACAGATACCTATTACACATAGAGATACCTACATCAAAAAACAAGCACTCACCAAAACAAGCACCAGAAAAGTTTTCTTCATCTCCTGAAACCCGCGTCGTATTTCTGGCAATTGGAAAAAGTGCTCGTTTTTGGATTTATTTTACGCCAGAGGTTCCACTTTTACCTTTTATTTACAGATACCTATTATTCACAGGTACCTATTTACATTTACAGATTATGGTTGAAATTGCCACGGCACAGATTGCGGGTTGTTTGTAATCCAGTCCTACTCAGATACTCATTTACTGATACCAATTTACAAATAAATATTTACAGATACATATACATTTCGGAAAAACATATCCACAATTCAGGCTTCTTACAAGATGGTGAATGACATAGTGGAGGGTCTTCATCAGGGCAAACACATTCATTTCACTTTATGCGACTTGACCAAAGCTTTTGATTGTGTATCACATGCCATACTCATTGAAAAGTTAAGTCATTATGGTTTGAGAGGTACCATTTTGAGTATCCTCAGCTCTTATCTCGAAAACAGGTATCGGTGTGTTGATTTTAATTATGTCAAATCCGACATTGAAACGATACAACATGGAGTACTACAGAAGCAGAATATTTTCATGTATTCATGGTTAAATTGAACTCGACTCTATTCTACGCATATTTTCAGATACTAATTTACATCTACAGATGGTTGAGAGTGGACAGACACTTATTGAGTTTGAATGGTTGGGTAGAAAATCAATAAAAAAAGAAGTTATTCGGTACTTACGCTACCTCTTTAGAGTATCAATAATAAGAGTAAAACTGTTTTCACATCAGTTCTATTCTTTGGTATAGGTATAGCTACCTACCTATGTAGAGATTACCTGGAAAGGTAGATGATTTACGTTGGTATGCTGGCCGCAAGATAGACATTCTTTCATTCTGTACTTTTGTTCAGATATTATTGAATGTTTTTACATATTGAAGATTATATTGACGATTGTGGAAGAAAGAAAAAAGTACCTACCTTCTTTCTATGCCGTAAGACGTAAGATTGAATACCTGTTATTGTAGGCAGAGGTAGCAACAACAATTTCTTGCTGATTTCAGATACATTTAACATACGAAAGTTCTACTTACTAAAATAAAGTAAGGTAGACCTACCCCCTTAGAAACTATAGTGCAAGATTTGAAAAAAAACTGGTTTTAAGTAGGTACCTAGGTATTCAGTGTCCTGTATAGGTCAATTATTGTTTTCAATTAATTGGTAGGTGATTGGGGTACTTTTTCAAAGCAGAGGCAAAAATACTTATTCACAAATTTCATTTTTCATAAACGTCTTTCAGTCTATCCCCTTTAAACTAACAGTCTTCGTTTCATCTCACTCTCACACACAGAACGGGCGGTAAAAAATGAAAGAGAACACAGTGGAATGGAGTATCTCTAGCACGAACTCTAAGAAATACGTCATTTATTTATTACTTTCATAGAATATCGAATTTTACGAAATTTCAGTTCATTTCTCGGGACAAAAGTTTCTTTATACTGTTGAAATTCTTTTCGTTTTTGCATCGACTTCGTTTCACTCAAAAATGACCGCAAAATGCAATTTACATGGCTTGGGTGGTGTGCAGCGTTGCCGGACCACCGAAACTCAATTATCACATCACATCGACCAAAATATTACCATACCTAAATTCTTTTCATCAGTACAGAAAAGTTTCTGTATTTCCATTTCAAAGCACACGTTCTGTATTGAGGCCAAATTATTAGATTTTTTACATTTTAATTACACAATTTTTGATATAGAAATCATTGAAAGTCGTACATCCCACTAAGTGACGCTAAGAAAACGTGTTTTGCCTTCTGAATTTCTCACCAGCAACATCAGTTTGGGCAACACAGACATATTTTTGTCAGTGAATACGGCCTCTCATATATATATTTTGAATTGAATTCTTGCGTTCGATTTAAACTCAAGGGCATGTTGGGAAGAAAAATTTACGTCCTTCATTTCTGTATCTTTGATTCATTTCAACCCTAAATGTCAGATGCAAATACGGAAGACGGAAGTGTATTTCGTAAATTGTATAAAATTTTAATTAGTCATAAACTGTAATTATTGTAAGTCTGGCAACGCGGTGACGTGGCTTCGTTGTTGAAACAGCTGCGTCGTGTCGTTGATTATTTTATGACGGTCTCTCTCTACACTGGCGTCCTTCCCTTGTTCTCGGTAAGATAGACCATCCCGGACCTGTTTTCGTGCGATTCACGTTAAACCTAAACCAAGATGTCGAATATGGCGCTATAGCAGTTGATTTAATATAGAAATTGTATTTTCTAGCCTCTAAATCAGTGAAAAGTTCGGGATTTACAATTTTTTAAACGTGTTTTTCGTGAGGAAATTAGTAACGTAGTGTGATTGATCGAAACGACGCTAACAGTGGAAATAACGGTTCCAAAATACCACGTTTTTAACGTTTAACCTTTTCAATTCCCAGTAAATACTCCTAAATTCGGGATAAAAAATATTTGGTTGCGGATTCCGAGTCCCAGTGAACCAACAGAATACTTTCGACGTGGCAGAATCACGATTTTCACTCTCCCTCGAGAATTAGGCCTGTACCTTCTTGAAATACATTTGGGTCCATCTCTAAATCAATATGTGTATAAAGTAGGGCCATTTGAATTACGTTTCATTAACCCCGATGACCTTCCTCCTCGGAATAAACGTAAACATTGAAAAAGAAAACAAATCATCATGATCGAAGAACAATAATGTGGCTGCTGCAAAGTGATGACGCTGTGAGTTATTTGTAGGAATTGTGCTTAAATGTGTATGCTATGGAAATTCATTCCATGAGGATTGATCATGGGGCAGTTCAAACTAATACAATGTCGTATCCTCAAAGACAAACTCAAAATCACAGGTAAGTCTTGTTTTTGTCTCAGCTGAACTAGAAATTATTCGTTTAGATTGTGTGCCTCAATTTTTGGATATATTATAGTTTTGGATCCCTATTTTCACATTCACAGACAAAAAATACATTGAAATGACAATAGATACAAAATTTTGTGCATATGCAGTTCTTCTAGTTCACTTCGATTTTTCCTAATAAATGTTTTCTCTTCTTCACCACTCAACTCCGCAAAAATAACATCTGATGAACCGTTCCAGAGATCAATTATATAGATTTTCATTACTCTTGCATTTTTATCTGTGAAATTGCTTGAGTAATAAATTTTGAGTATATCTTTTCCTTTGGCAAGAAACGGTATTCACACAGTAACTACTTTGTTGAAATGTAGATACTAAAAGTTTGTTTTTACTACACCTGTAAAATATCCATTGTACTTTTAATTATTTTCAGTCTGTGGAAGATGAAAATTAATGAAAAAAGACCGTAAAAAGATATGGTTTAGCTATTGAGCGATCAATTTTTCAAAACTATTTTTTTCCATTAAAAGTGTAAATATTTAGAGAAGATCTGAAGTCAGTATTGCAGATTTTTCAATGTAAAATATCCTTTATACTTTTAATTATTTTCAGTCTGTGGAAGGTGAAAATTAATGATAAAAGGCCGTAGAAAGATATTATGGTTTAGCTATCGGGCGATCAGTTTTTCAAAACAATTTTTTTCCATTAATAGTGTAAATAATATTTAGAAAAAAATCTAAAGTCAGTATTGCAGATCAGAAAGTTCTGCATGATTTCAAAATATCTGACATTCTATTTTTGAAACTCGAACCTTCCTGAAAAGAAATTTATGTCCACGTTGTCATTTATGTTCATTACTGAGAAAAACTACGAAAATACTAAACCAAGTTTTCAAGTTCTCCAAAGTCTGAACTAAATCTCAAACAAAGAAAACAATTAGTAGGTAATTATTATGGTAATATCCTCCTTCAATTTCAAGTCCTTAGGCTAATACAAAATAAAAATTGGATAAGCCATTGGATGCTATTGGAAAGCCTAAAATTATTACCTAATTATTATCCCGTAGTTTTCTCTTAGTCAAATATTACAAAATAGGGATCACAATTAGCCCAAAAGAGGATTATGAAAAGATTTTAACCTCAAAGTGCTTTTGATGTTTTGTTTGCCAAATACATTTCTTTCTCGCAACAACTTCATTTGGGTCAGTCATTTTTCATTATAAAACCAGTGTGATTGAAATTAATTTTTGTTTGCCAGACCTCAATAATACTTTCAGTGGTATTTTTCCTTTCAACTGTTTTTTTCCAATAAAACTAGTATCACAATCGGTACTATCATGAGTACCTGACTGTAATGATTTTTTTTGTAAAGAAGTATAATGGGTGGTATATTGTTATCAGAATCTGTTTCCTAATGATTTTTCGATTTTGTAAAGCAATTAGTTACCTGACTAAGCATATAGACATAGATACATATCTACATAATCATCAGTTCTTTATTCATTTTTAATGGGAACAAAAAGATTTAGCGCCCTAACCTAAGAACAGCTTTTTAGTCAAACTATTTTATTACTCCGGAGGTCAGTGAAGCAGAGATAGAATGAAAAATTTCATCAATTTATATAAGTCAGATGTAAGTAGTAAGTTTTTTATTTCCTTGAACATAAACGCTGTCTGCAACATATGGATTTTTTAACGATATATTTATTCGAAATTTGACTCCTCAGTAAACTTGTGCTTGAGACAAGAGTGAAAAACAGCCAAAATTTCACAATTTTGGTGAATACTTCAATGTGATTTGCCCAGAAAACACACACATTGTCCTTTCATCAGAAAAAAATGAAGGCACCGCCCAGAAATTCGTCTTTGTTGTTGCAAATTTCATCTAGTTTTTCATTTCAATGTGGATCTGATTCGGATTCTGAAGGTTAGGGAGTTGATATGTCAATACTCGTTCTTATTACCCTCGCAATTTTTTTTTAATAGATTTTCATCCAGTTTGACTAGTTTCTAACCGTAAATTCACTTCAAAACAAACCTAAAATATCATACGTTTCTGTAAACTAGGCAGTGACCTACAGTTTCATAAGTAGGTGTTCAAAATAATTCCGTTCTAGCGATTTGAACTGGGCATGTTATAAAATTTCAAGATTTCAAACAAGATTTTGAACAGTACAAGACTAATTCAATTGCAATGAAATTTTCCCACAGTAGTCTTTCGAAGCAAAACTTGGTTAATGCCAGATTTTAATGAATCGAATTGTTTCGTAATAAATTTGTAATTCACAATTTTTTGGCCAAAAACAACACCGTAATCATACCTCAGCCACCGTATTGACCAGATTAGTCTCCAGGCGACTTTTTGCTGTTCTCAAGTGTGAAGAGACCCATGAAAGGACGGCCGTCTGTGACGATTGGGAATATAAAACCGAATTATCGCAGGAGATCAATATAGGTACCAAAAAAGAAGAATTAATAAAGTTTTTTTTGAGAAAAATTAAAATTCACCTCGCAATTCACACAAGACAATGTGGAAATCGTTGTGTTGTGTGGCGTTGCTTGTAGTGTCAGTCAGCGGCATCCAGGAAGAAATATTAACTATCCTTTTGGGAAGGAAATTGAAAACATTCAAAGAATCTGTGTGTGGAAAATCGTTTCAAGAAACAAACTAATCCAAATTACACCTATTTGGATTAGTTGGTGAAGAAGAACAACTTAACGATTGTTTGAGCTTTGTTGAAAACGGAATAGGTTATATTTGGGCTTGGCAGAGAAACTATGAGAACCTATCTCTAGATTTTTAAGTAAATAAATGTATACCTACTTTCAATATTTTATCTACCTATTATAAATAAATTCCATTACAGTAATTTTTAATTTATAAACATGGAAAACTACGTATTCTACCGAATCGACCTCACGGAGTTAATTTTAGGCTTCCAGACGCATGTTATTTCTGTATTTGAAGGGATAAATAAAAAAAATTATGGGTTCGTCGTCAAACAGTTCAAAAACATGTGTTTCCACCCTGGTGGTAACAAAAACAGTTCTGCAGAAAAAGTATAAATTAAATCGTCTAAAGGAAAATACAACTTTGGTAAACCGGTCAAAGTTGAGAATAGAAAAATGTTTGTTTCAGCGAATACAAACTTTTTTCACGGATGATGTTTGCGACAATTCGAGTTATGAATCAGTTATAGGTCGAAGTGAAAATCCTGAACGTTCAAACATGTTTCTTGTTCTCGGATAGGCATATACAACTGATTTTTTTCCTTCAGTTGACCCGGGTTGGATTGCCATACGAAAAAGTCAAGAGGCGTTATGTCGGGTGCCTGAGTTGGCTATTCTGTGGGACTTTGTCTGCTCCATCAAACGACTCTGAATATTGTTTAGCCAGTGTCGTAGAACAGTTTACGTTAACAGGGGTGTGCATACACTGAAGTTACATAATTTAAGTTGTATTTTTTTGTGCCACTTGATGATTATCTTTTAGGAATATCGTGAGTCTACAATGTGGTTACCTAAAATAGAAGTGAGCAGTTGGTTAGAGAGTCCCAATTTTGTCAATTTGCTGAGAAGAACGTAGTGGTCTATTTGATCGAAGGCCTTTTGAAAGTCTAAATAAATAACATCGACTTGTTTTTGCTTGTCCAGGTACATACAGAGATATTGATTTAAACATGCAAGATTTGTCATACATGATCTTTGTTGTACGAAACCATGCTGAGTAGGAGAAATAACTTTTTGAATATGGGAGTACATAACATTTTGCACACATATTTCGAAGAGTTTAGAAAAGTTACATAAAATTGAAATTGCTCTGTAGTTTGTGATATCGTCAGAATTGAGGATTCACTAATTTACCCACTCTCTGTTCTCATGAGTGACCCTTGAGCGATTTTCATTGGCAAAGTGCTGGCTTATTGACACATGTCTACATCGATTCGGCATTGTCAATTGGCAAACATTGGCATATTGCGGACACACTCATTTCCCTTTACTAAGGAATTTGAGCTTTGTTGATATTTTTCAATATTTTTCCATTGCCATAGCTAGTAAACCTACGATCCGGTCCTGTCTGGACGATCCGGTCCTGTGCTTTGACAGTTTGTAGTCGACTTTTGACAGTTCATTTATTTCGCCTCTTTGCCTTCACTTGCATTAATGTCCACGCCATCCGGTAGTCTGAGAGGTGCTCCTTCCAGAAACAAAGAGTCGTCTTTCTCCAAGAGGAAATCGAGGAGCGTAAATAGTTCATCTATTCGTCTGATCGAAGATTCCGAAAAGAAGTCTAAAAGTAGGAAATCGACCTCCTCTTTGGAGAAGAAGAAGCAGGTTACCGATGCCGCTACCGCTAGAGACATCATTGTGAGATGCATGAGGGATTTGGAAAGGGTGAAACGATATCTAGAGAGGAGGCAGCGAGCTGAGAATGATCAAATGGATCAAGGGATAGGATCGGAGGTCGACGAGGGAGAAGCATAGGCGAAGAAAGACGGAGGAGGGGGAAGTTTTCAGTGCGGGGATATTCAGTTAGAAGCTTAGTCTAAGTGTGACATTTATACTACTACAGAAACTTCAAAAATGGGATTTCAAATAAAATTGTATTTTAATGTTGTGACACTAATTTAAGATTCTATTCTCGAAATTTTGTTTGTAAACTGGAAATTTCGACATTAACTTCGAAATTCTGACTTATATACTCAAATGCTAAGTTAGCTTTTGGAATTCCGATGATTTTAAATTGGGAGTTCTCAATTCAAACTCTGAATTACGATTTTAATTTCGTAATTTCGATTCTTAACTGGGAATTACGATTTAAATCTAGGAATTCATGCTCTAAACACTGAATTTAAAGTTGAAATCATTGGACTTAACTCGGGATACCTAATTTCTAGTTTGGAATCGAAAAGTTAAGAGTTGAGAGTGGAAATTCGAAGTTCAAGCTAAGAATTATGACTTTTAGGACGGATTCATCTTCACTCAAGTGTATTAAAATGATTACCTTGAAATGTTAACAAATTTTGATCTTCCATAGTTTCAACTCGATTTTGATAAGTTTTTCAATGAATGTGAGGAAATTTACACCAGATCAATTCACATGAAACATGTTTATTAAAAAGGCTCGATTTATGCACGTTGTACAAGGGAAAACAAGGTTATGTTCCTATCTAGGTTTACGACACCCTGATGTGATGAAATAAAGGTTTTGGATAGCACAAAACAATCCTGTATACAAGCTTGGTTCATTTCCCAAACATTATTTCTTCATTCATTGTCATACCATGATATGTTTCATATTTTTTATTCTTTATAATTGTAAACAATTGGGCGATAACGTAAGTAGCGAACAGATGAAAAAGGAAATGAATGGAAGCTACCGCCCCCTCTAGCTTGGGCAGTAGCTTCCATTCTCCGAGGCGTTCCACGAATATACTTCTGGGGCATGTTACTCTACTCCTCTATGTGCACAACAGGAAAACAAATGTTGTTTTTGTTGGGAATGGGATCAGAAATTTTCGTAGAGGAACATTGTNACGCTTCGAACGGAAAATCTCGCTCGAAAAGATCAATTTGAAACTAACAAGTCATGTGTCGAAATCAACCCAGAGCCAGAATTAGAGAATCATTACTATTATTAGATATTTTGAAGAGCTTCATATCCGCATAGATTCGTCCGTTCCAAATCTAATTTCGGTTTCAGTATTTCATTTGCGATTATTGAATTTCGATTATGGGCGGAGATTGGCATGGTCAGGAATATAGAATTGGGGCCCCCTCCCCTAAGCTTGGGGAAACAGGGGCCCGCTCAACGCTCACCCTCTCCAAAGCAAACATGAAGGAAGTTATTGCCTACCAAACGAACATTATGAAATGGAAAAGCTAATGTTTGTGCTGCAGGAATGTGTGGGAGAATTGTGTAAACTAATAACAAGAGGAGATATAATAATGTAACAAATTGAAGAATTTACTGTCTTAAACAAATTTATTTCTAACAATATTTACTCAACTATCACTAACTTATTTATTTACAACACGGCTGGATTCATTTTCTGAAGCGAGAAGCGGGCCTTATATATCGGTAACGATCGTTCTAGATTTCTCTAGTTGTTTCGGTTCTCAACTAGCGTTTAACCGGCGGTTGCCGACTGCATTCCTTTTGCGGTGATGTCATATTATTCACTGGCCGACATATATGCCAGTGAATTAGTTGTCATTCATTCAGTCTGCTTTGCCAAATCACCATGTACGGATATAGCATTCAACAACACAAATCATAAAATTATTTTATCAAAATGGGTGTTCTGTTCGGGCAACGTACCGCGCGCTCCGCTCATTTTACGGTCGCCATAGTCATTCTACTGTCCACTGGTTCGATAAACGATCGACCAAAGATCTGCCGAAAACATCGCCGCTGTCTGTGAGAGTGTGCAGTCGCAAATGAATGCGACTTGAGAAAAGAGACGAAACAAAGTGACTCACTGTTTCTACTGTGCCGTCACGTCAATCAAAACATGAAACTGATTCTGAAAAACGCCTTCAGCTATAAAATTACAGCAAACTCAGAGTAAATCATTTTCATATATATTTTTTCAACTTGCCTCTCGGAAATAATGGAGTTCGTAATTCAATCTCTGAACACCTACTCGCGGGATTTAAATAAATAATGTTTTTCAGCTCGAGTACTTATACATATACATACATGAGCGTTTGACGAATATACGTATGATTTGAAATGCTTAGGCTGGAAGGCTTGGTAACGGAGGTATGTTGATTCTTGGAATGAACAATGAACCGAGTATTAGCATTCTGGTGGGACTTTTTCTCCGTTTAGGAAATACACAAATCACTTGAGAGCATATCAATTAATATATTGTGTTCTTGGTAATAGATGATGACATCGTCTATAAGTATGGGTGATGATTTAGGTATTTTTTGTTTCACAAGAAAACACGATAGCAAATAGTGTTTATACTCATCCAGAGTAATGAAATAGTACAACAAAATGTGTCAACATTCGAGTTACATCGAGATCAAAATTGGAGGATAGTCAAAGTCTCAAGCGGTATCGAAAATTTCTCTTTGTTTCATTACCTATTAGCTTGGCCACACCGTATCAAATTCTGTCATACCTTGTTGGTGTTTTACTGCTTACAAGAACCTTTTTCGAAGAAACGAATGAACATGTCGTTGCAATAATGAATAAACGGGTTTTATTGTAAATCATTCCCTGAAAAAAAAACCGCCGGCCGCCGCTGGTCGTCGTTAATCGATTGTGACTTGGCCAATATCGCGCTCAACTCGACGTGCGCTTCGCGTTGTTCTAGATGTCGCGTCGCTTCGACAGATTTCTAGCGACTTCAAGAGACTTCCATTACCATATAAAAACACTACCAACACGCAGATCGAGGAAGTCTAGTTAAAAATGCGGTAAGAAAAGATCTAGTGAGGTTAGAAGTTTCAGTTGAAGTGTTTGTGTTGTATTGCCAATGTGGCAGCGAAATAAAGTTGAGTTTAATTGTACAATGCATTTAATTATTGTCAAACCCACTCTCACTGAGTTATAGCGCCTTCGTTACGTAAAAAACTCCAAAACAGTTTCTTTTCTTATTTTTTTCTTCAACATTTCATTGTTATTGAACTTACCGAACATACCGAGGGTATGGACATGGACGCAACATCCAAAGTGACTCTAAATGTTTTGTTTGATACAAAGTACAACAATTCAACCCATTATTCTCTATCTCCTACTGGTGAAAAATAAAAACTGCTCATTTAAATGCACGACCCTAAATTTTGTGATGATGTTAATGCTTTGCCAGAGCTCTTACGGGCCGATTTATAAAACTTTACCGGGTTCAGCCTATTTTTTGTATCGCGTACGGGCCACAAAGCAACTTGAAATGTTTTATTACTCCGCAGCTTAAGGGGATAAACTTTAAACAACTTTTCATGGACAGTGATTCTGGTATAAAGGATTACTGTGTGAAAAAATCTGTTTAAAATTTGTTTTTCTGTAAACCAACTGTCGCACCCCTACGAACGACAACCCTCAGAAGTAGAAACTTGTGCGAGCTAAGGATTAACGAGGTATTACCTTTTAGCGTGTGATTCCTAACACTGTGTAAATATGTATATAGAAAAAGACTTAGCGTTATTGTTCTCAAAACATTCTCCCCAGAGCAATGATGAATAAATATTCCTAATATTATCCTTTCGTGGAATTCGTTACGTAATTTTCAGAGCCTCAGAAACAGAAGTGACAGTTCCTCATTTCTTGACAAATTGTCTGTGCGTCTGAGATAACGAAAATTTCGTCTCTTAATGAGACGCGCCGCGCCGCATTACTTAGCGGAAGATGAATCCAAAAGTTTTGTTTTGTTTTTACCTTCACAAGAGAAAAAGTATAGTCGTTAACAATAATTAAGCAACTTATAAGTAATAGTTCGCATTTGGCGACCTTTCAAAATCTGTTCCTGTCGTTATTTATCCCGACGACTTTGTTTCCTAAGAATTCGTTTGGCCTGCTCGTTCTTTTTAGAAAACTAGAATTGGGGTTCAGAAATCTTTTGAAATTCTATGAAAAATAAATCGACAGAAGAAGGAAAGCTGTATGTTTTGATGAATCTAGATTTTAGGAGTAACAGTTGGATGTTTGTTATTCATAGATATTCGAGTGTTTCATTAGAAATAAATTGATAACTTTCTCGAATAGTATCTGTGAGCGAATATCAAAAAACAATTTGACGAACAAGAAAGGTGGATTTCGTTTTAGAACGGCCAGGAATAATCTTATGTGTGCTACGATGGGGGACTATTTATACAGGGCTTTTCATGATGAGCGTTAATTAGTGGCAAACTATTCAACGGATCAACCTGAAAATTCCACAGTATGCATAAGTCAATATGACCTATACGCCTAAAATATTTTAGACGAAGCGGCGTTGTCGCTTCTACTATAAAGTAGCGGCTTCTTTGATTTTTCAAATGGAACACCCCGTATATAATATCATATTATGATTCATTATCACTTTGTCAACAAATTCATATACTATTTCCCTATACATATCTATTACCGTTTAGAAGATATAAATTAATTTCGATATTTTTTTTA
>NW_019292700.1:42571-63167 GCF_000500325.1 Leptinotarsa decemlineata
AGTATATGAATTTGTTGACAAAGTGATAATGAATCATAATATGATATTATATACGGGGTGTTCCATTTGAAAAATCAAAGAAGCCGCTACTTTATAGTAAAAGCGACAACGCCGCTTCGTCTGAAATATTTTAGGCGTGTAGGTCATATTGATTTATGCATACTGTGAAATTTTCAGGTTGATCCGTTAAATAGTTTGTCAGAAACGGCTAATTAACGCTCATCATGAAAAGCCCTGTATTTCGGGAACTGACAATACTGGCAACGTAGAACGAACAATTCTGATTGGTTCCCGACCATTTTTGAAGGAATTTTCGGAGAAAATCGTAAAACTAACCGTCGAAGACGAATGATTTGCCATCATGACAATCCGATCTCTCCCACATCTTGTCAAACAGGTGAATCTTCGAATTGATTATTCATCCTCCGGACAGTCCTGATTTGGCACCCAATGACTTCTTGTTTCCAAATATCAAAGATAAACTTGCGTGGTCAACGATTTACGAGCGCCGAATAAGCAGCTGAAACGTTCAAAAACCATGTTTTGGAGGTGTCTCAAGAGGAATGGAAAAACTGCTTTGACAAATGATTTGAACGATTGCAAAAGTGTATTGATCATCAAAGGGGATATTTCGATGAACAATAAAGTCATTTTCATTAAAAAATGGATGTTATTATTTGCTATTCCCTGTTTTCAATAATAATTCAAGAAGTCTCCGTGATTTTTCTGCAGACAATATAATTCTAAACATTTTTACCTGGAAAACTGATTTCTAAATTTGTATAAACAAATGTAACAATAGAATATTTCAACATTGCGACTATGATGGTTTCTTATGGCTATAATCAATGTTCCTAGAGTTTGACGTTCAAATTGTTGAAGCTAGATGTCGCCCAAACCGTGGTCTTCCCAAATAATCTTGTCAGTTGATTTCACAACGGCCTCAACCACCGAGGCCGATCAACCAGTTACCCATTCGTGAAATTTACTCTTAATTTGAAGGGTAAATTACCCCACCTTCAACTGGAAACTAAATATTTGTTTTGTTTTGCATAGCAAGGTTAGCCTTACCATGATACAGAGAATTAAAATACCATTTTCGCTGTCATTTCAAACATAAAATGATGGGCATTAAAAGAAAAACAATTTAATTCCGGTACTCTTTCGTTAGATGCACTCGAATGACAAATTGCTGCGGATTTCAGTTTTGAATTGAAATAACAATGGTACCTTTATTCACGGAGCGATGCGTTTCAATTTTTTTTTTTTGCTAAAAGAACAATGATGTTTGTTTTTATTGTCATTGTGGTGGACCATACGGATATGATGGTTAAAGTGGATTGTTATGCATGCAGCGAATGAAAATTGGGAATCGATGCATTTTATTTAACGAGGAAATGGAAAAACTGTCACGGAACAAAATGTATGCGTGTATTGAGGTCGATAAAGTAACACCAAACAATTTTTTTACCTACTCAAATTTTTATTGTGTCTCAGTATATCTTGAGAATTTTGAATTAGCCTGCCGGCATATATAAAATAATTGAAGTCTCGTTATTGGCCAACAAACATTCCCATTGTTGCACATGCTATCAGACTAACATGTCATGTATCACGAATGACTATTATATGTCAAATATATTGAATTTTTTATGAGCCATTTCTTGAATATGTTATGAATTGCTATAATTTTAGTTCGGATTTTATTGTTGCTTTTTTTCAAATTAGTGAGACGAGTCTTGGAAGAAATACGTCATGGCATTGATTTTTTTAGTAATCCACATCTATCTTTTTTTTTCAAACCATGAAGCTGGTTCTCTGCGATCAACTTTTTGTGAGATTTGGGCTACCTAAAGGAAGATTCAATTTTTAGATTCGATGTTTCATGTATATGATGGTGCTGAATATTTTCTAAATGTGTATATTCGTGATTTCGACCTTATTGCGGAATTTTAATTTCATAATTTATTTTTCTGATTGATTTGGCCGTTACTTGATGTAGATCCTGGCAGAATATCTGTTTAAATCTGTTTAAAATCTGTTTTTGCGTTAATCAGCTGTTGCCCCCATATGAACGACAACTCTCAGAAGTTGAGAAACTTGTGCGAGCTAAGGACTAACGAGGTGTTACCTTTTAACGTGTGATTCCTAACATGGTTGCAGAATCATTCCAGCTTCAACTAGATAAATTATCTCGAGAAAAATATCTGGTCGTAGCGGGAATCGAACCTACGGCTTTCCGATCGTGAGTCGGGCGCACTACCACCTCGGTCAGTTCCACAATTTAGGAATTGAATCCAGGGACATCATATGAGCTATGGTAGGGTTCAGTAGGGTTTCGTCACATCATTTGGTCGACCATTGCGGCCTCGTTTAAACTCTGCTACCCATTATTTTACCCAGAATAGAATTCAGTTCAGCTTTAATATTGGTTGGGCTGATGCCATTCAAATAAAAGTGTTGTACCACATAAGGATGACCCATTTTCTCCATTTTCACAAATTCGCTGAACACGTTCGCTGTTGATGGCTGCCAAACGAATACTAAACAACGCAGCGTCTTCAAACATATGCTTTATAGATTGTGTACTTTCTAATACAGTTATATTTTTCAAATTATTACCGGCATCTCTAGGTCAGGCGGGGTACTTCTCGTACAACCCTGTTATACAGTGTGACCCATTTTCAATGGAAACACTCCCCTAAAATTTGAAGTTGTAAACCGATTTTAATAATTTTTTTTTTGAAATGTCAAGTACTAAAAGGTCTACCTTGGGACAAAATTTGAAATGTTTATTAAAGTTTAAGGGCATACTACGATATTTTTTCTTAGTCGAAAATCGGGATTTTTCATTCATTTTCATCGAAAAAATCACTAAGCCACTGGATTCAGAGTGCCTCTGAATAGATGTGACCAAAATTTCATGAAAATATATTCATCATTAACAAAGTTATGATAACTCAAAAATTCGAAAACTCACACAGCTAACAGTCACAAAAAACACCCTATATCAACNTTTTTTCAATAAAAAAATCCCGATTTTCGACTAAGAAAAAATATCGTAGTATGCCCTGAAACTTCAATAAACATTTCAAATTTTGTCCCAAAGTAGGCCTTTTAGTATTTGACATTTCAAAAAAAAAATTATAAAAATCGATTCACAACTTCAAATTTTAGGGGGGTGTTTCCATTAAAAATGGGTCACACTGTATATGACTTGTTGAAAAAACAGAAATAAAAAAAGGAAAAAAAAATCTTTATATTTTAAATTGATTCAGATGATATTTATTTTCTGCTGAGCATTGAAATTTAAGATTCTATTCTCGAAATTTTGTTTGTAAACTGGAAATTTCGACATTAACTTCGAAATTCTGACTTAAATACTCAAATGCTAGCTTAGCTATTAGAATTCCGATGATTTCAAACTGGGAGTTCTTAATTTAAACTCTGAATTATGATTTTAATTTCGTAATTTCAATTCTCAACTGGGAATTACGATTCAAATCGAGGAATTCATGCTCTAAACACTGAATTCAAACTTGAAATTATTCGACTTCTAAACTCGGGATATCTAATTCATATTAGTTTGAATTTCTAGTTTAGAATCGAAAATTTCAGTGCATATTACGAGTTAAGAGTTGAGGGTGGAAATTCGAAGTTCAAGCTAGGAATCTTCCATAGTTTCAACTCGATTTTGATAATTTTTTCAATGAATGTGAGGAAATTTACACCAGATCAATCAATTCACATGAAACATGTTTATTAATAAGGCTCGATTTATGCACGTTGTACAAGGGAAAACAAAGTTATGTTCCTATCTAGGTTTACGACTCCCTGATGTGATGAAATAAAGGTTTTGGATAGCACAAAACAATCCTGTATACAAGCTTGGTTCATTTCCCAAACATTATTTCTTCATTCATTGTCATACCATGATATGTTTCATATTTTTTATTCTTTATAATTGTAAACAATTGGGCGATAACGTAAGTAGCGAACAGATGAAAAAGGAAATGAATGGAAGCTACCGCCCCCTCTAGCTTGGGCAGTAGCTTCCATTCTCCGAGGCGTTCCACGAATATACTTCTGGGGCATGTTTCTCTACTCCTCTATGTGCACAACAGGAAAACAAATGTTGTTTTTGTTGGGAATGGGATCAGAAATTTTCGTAGAGGAACAATGTAGTTTGTCGCCAACGTTTCGGACTTTATTAAATCCATCGTCAGGGCTATTCGATGAAATACCCTCGAAACTTTATCGTCCTCGACTACAACTATAATTATTTTACAAAGCTTTTGAGTGGCAAACTGCAATAACGAGAAAAAAGTGAAAGGAAAACTGAATGCATTGCAGTTGCATGAAGCTGCCGCTCGCCGAGGTCGTTCTACTCCAGAGGAAGTTGAAATTTGTAGGTGGAAATGCTTTTCCGGCGGTATATCGTTACGCCGCGCCGGCACAAAATCAATACTTTATTTTCTGTTTATGTGTGAAGGACGCAGGTACGTACTTTCGAGGCGATGGCGGCAATGTCTGTAAACAACGTGATGCCGCTGGCCGCGATTATAGGGAAAAACTTGACGTGCTGAAAGGAAAATCTATTGTTTCGTTTCGATCGGGGACGTTGTTTTTGTGAGAAATTGAGGAATATTTTGGTTGTTTAATCAAACTGTAGGGCTGATTTTATGTGAACGTGAGGAAAAGATGATGATGATAATAGTACAGCTTCACTCGTAGAGAAAATACTGTTTCACATCTAGAGTATTCAAAACAAAATTTATTTATTTCATACACTATTCTACAGGATGAACCCAATTACAATGTTTTGGGAACAAATGTTCCCAAAACTTCATTTAGTACTCTGGGGTTATTTTTTTTTATTTGTCACTGAACCAAATAATAAGTTAGGGTACCATTGGAAGCAGAATTGAACATCAATTAAAATGATGACCCCCTTTTCATTTGAAATTCTAAGGGTAACATCTGCTCCTCTTAGGGGGTTGATCCACGAGGGCTACAAATATTCATTGAAAGTGCCCTCCTTGACACTATTAGAAAAGTTGCTAAGAATTATTTTTCAAGTTAGGGTTCTTGTTGGATATTTTAGCATGCTAAATATTTATTCAGTGTGTTGATTTATTGAAATTTTCTATGAAAATATTTTGACGTGAAATAAAACGTATGGCTCCTCGTATGTTAACTGCGGAAGTAAATATTGGATAGAGAACGGTTTACACTCTAGGTAAAAATAAAGTCAATATCACGAACGGAGAACAATTAATATGGCAAATCGCATTAGATGAATATTAATGAAAATGACGTAGTTGTTTGAACAGAAGTCAATGATTTGGGTTGTCGTGGCAGTGGTTTTGATCATATGCTTTTGAAATCAATTTATTGACCGTCAGAAATTTCGATATTATTCGAATTCTTCAACAAGAAAAAAAAAATTGAACCATATAAATAATAAGTTTAATCAAGATGTGGGTGCTCACGCATAAACATGATAAATTCGAATTCATTGGAGTCGTTAGTCAATCAAATACAGATTGAAATCTGTTTTCTGCCTGTTTTTCCGTTAATCAACTGTATCCCCCATACTAATGACAACTCTCAGAAGTTGAGAAACTTGTGCGAGCTAAGAACTAACGAGGTCTTACCTTTCAACGTGTGATTCCTAACACGGTTGCAGAATCATCCCAGTACCTGCATTTGAAGTAGTTTCATCTCAAGTGAAAACTGATAGATCTCAAGTCAAATAAAAAAGTGGTAGTAATACAATACTCTACAGGGCATAGCCCAATTACAGAGCAGGAAATAACAGAGTATAATAAATACATCACAAACAAGTGACTGTAAAGTCTACAAACAATACAAACAATACAAACAAGTGACTATAAAGACTACACATTTTATATTTATTATAGGTGACAAAACAATTATTTCAGGAAATCGGATTTTATATTTGACAATTTGCAACTAAATTATCGCTAACAGAAGATAAATGCAATCGGTTTTTAGGCTTGGCAGTTTTAAAAATCGTCTTTGAATTGCTTTCATTCTATCAATGTGATATTAATAACACTGGCCCCACACAACTGACGCGTATTCTAACTTTGATCTTATGAAAGCATAGAATAAAGTTTTTAAGGTCGAAGTTTCTTTGAAATCACTACTATTACGTGCAATTAATCCGTACAAACGACAGGAGGAGGCTACAACATTATCGATATGCCTATCAAATGATAGTGCAGTGTCAAATGTGACGCCAAGATCAGTAAAATATTCTGGTCTCACCAGGGACACGTTTTCCATTGAATACTTGAACACAATACAACCTGTTTTATACACAAATAATAAATATTATCAAGAAACACTAAAACAATTTACCGAAATATTTTTCAGTCCCGGTCCGTCACGGCATCCCGTCCAAATAATTAAATAAAAAACAAACGTATTCGTACACTAACGGAGACCAACTGGAGGCTAGCCTCCAGCCTCGGGCATATTATGTATTTATTAAAATTCTTCATCATGAACAACACTTGTAAAATGCTATTCATGTAGAAAGTGTTTCCTAAATTATCTAATCCAATTTTCTTCGCAAGATTTTCAGCAGAACTGTCTACTGATTCGTAATCAAGAACATGTTTCATGCTGTAAAGGGCCATATTGATCTATATTGAACGCACAATGTATTTAAGGTACTTAATTAGATAAGGATTAATGCTGTATTGCTCAAAATCGCTTCGTAAATAAGCCATTATTCCTCGAGGATAAAAAATGGTTATTGTGGGTTATTCCTAAGAGATAGATGACCATTGCAGATTTTTTGTAGACCCTTTTAAAGGTGTAGTACATTATTTTTATCTATTTCGTTGGGTTTAGCCAGCGTTTGCAATCTAAGCGCAAAAAATGTGTTTACGGTATCATACTGGAAACCTCTAAAATCACGAGTGTTTCTCTATCATATTATGCATGTTATATACATATAAACCTTCCACCTATATCACTCTATCTATTAAAAAACCCGCATCAAAATCTGTTTCGTAGTTTTCAAGATCTAACTAAGCATAATGATAGACAACGCGAAGCGACTTTCGTTTTACACTGTAGTGATTTTCGATTGGAAACTGTTTTATTTNTTGATCGAAGGCCTTTTGAAAGTCTAAATAAACAACATCGACTTGTTTTTGCTTGGCCAGGTACAGCAGAGATATTGATTTAAATATGCAGGATTTGTCATACATGATCTTTGTTGTACGAAACCACGCTGAGTAGGAGAAATAACTTTTTGAATATGGGAGTACATAACATTTTGCACACATATCTCGAAGAGTTTAGAAAAGTTACATAAAATTGAAATCGTCCTGTAGTTTGTGATATCGCTAGAGTCGCCTTTTTTTTAAATCGGACAAATTCGAGCCGTTTTCCACTGCTCAGGAAGGCACAAGTTGATAAAATCAAGTTGAATATGCCTATTAGAAGTATAGAGAGAACGTCAATACAGTCCTTTATCACAAGACTAATAGGAACATTGTCAACGCCTGGGGTGAGTTTATTTCTTAATTTTTTTGAAGCAGTAATAATATCGATTCTCGAGAAGGCAGGGATGTTTAATGCGTCTAAATCAGAATCATGAGAATTTTCACGAAGCATATTCTCGTCCGAAACGAGAAGTATACACTTCTGAAATACTTGGCGAATCCATTGACAATATCCCCAGGCTTATCAAACACCTCATCATCATGTTTCATTATACCCGGTATACGCGAATGACCTTCAACGCGTTGAGGGATTGTTGAAATTATTTTTGTAGCTAGGTTGGCACAACGGTCCTGTACGTTCACGCGGAGTCTGAGCGTCAGAGTCATATAGTTTGTTTACAGTACTCAATTTGTTAATTAACCTCAAACATGTTTTGAGAGTTTTACAATGGATAAAAATATCGAACAAAGAATTCTCAGTATCAATATTGGCGACCGTCAAGTTGAACTTTAGGCACGTTTTTTTCCTCTCCCCTTTTCCCCGTTCGTTTCCCCGTTCGTTTTTCGATTGATCAGAAATTTTCTTACGTTGCGATAATTTGTAAGTAATAATTTGCAGGTATTCACTGAGAAAACATTTAATTTTCCGAAAAATTAACGTAGATGCACCATATTTCAGTGTAAGATCACCACTTGAAAATTTACATGAAAGTGTTTTTTTAAATACGTTATAACAGATTTTCATCAAGAATAGGTAATTTCGGTCATATACATGCATAACTGAAATGAGAATATTCCGCAAATATACGTTCTGAAATGAAAACATTTCAATCCACTCTGAACTGACGTTCAATAAATGGGTTGATGAGTCAGTACCAGAAATAGCCTAGTTTAATTCTATACCATTAATTCTAGCGAATCCCTCTAATTTCCAAGTAAATAATTGAAATATACGTATCGATTTCCACTGACCGTATACTTTGAAGCGATATACAGGGCTCCTCAATGACAAGAAATACTTCCTTTGCTTGGAACTGTTTGGTTCTGGGTCAGAAGTGAATTAGTTATGAACGATTTTTTGAAATCAAATGTGAAGATGAACTTGAGCGACCATAGTGCCTCGTATACTTCGTTCTCACTGAAGCTTGATATATCAAGAAAGTGATTATTATCAATATCAGAGTTTGGTTGAAAAGGGGAAAAACGGTTTACGATTGTTTCAAGAGATTGGCAAAAGCAATTGACCTTTAAAATTGAGTACTTGTGATATTTTGGAGCTACCTCGTTTATTATTTATAAATGACCAAAATCTGTTGGGATTGATAATAATAATAATAAGAAGGAAAACGTCATAAGAGTTTGTGCTTCTCATATACATATATTCAAACTCAAGTGTTTATCTAAATATTTTAAAAGAATTGAGATAAAAAGATGAAAAATATATGTAGGCACATAAACGTAGCGAAATACTACAACAGTAAAATTGAGGGTCACGGTTATAATTAAAAAGTTTAAAATAATGGTAATGTCAAATAGTGACAAGATCGTTAAAGAAGACAAAAAAAAACACCTAACCTACTACGATAATACTGTCCTAGTTACTTAGGCTGAGGTATTATGTGAAAAATACTATTCATTCCAGTTCCATGCCATTCCGACAAACACCGATATTTACTATTATTTAGTCTCTAGTACGGCGTATTCGTCGACTTTATTTGCGTATAATAGTCGATCTCTAGTCAAGGTCACCGACCTTGTGAAGTACGTTCATTTGAACAATAATTATTATCATCAGCTGATTATGATTCAGTACCACGTGTGCCGCAGCGTAGGTAGAAATATTTCCAGCGAACGATAAATAAATCTATATGCTTCGTTCGGCTCCGGAGCGTTCGACTATTGTCTTTATTCACACCTCCGCAGGCATGTCAAGCCGTTTAATTTCAACACTCTTTGAACTTATGAAATGTATGACGACGCCTCATACTTGAGTATTCAAATTTCGTCCTTTCGGAGAAGTCTCCGAGACGGCAATACCAGGAAGTCGTATCTTGTTTCGACTGGTTTGGTTAGTTGAAGTACCGACACCAGAGATCGGGTTCCAGCACTTTTTCTGTTGTCGGTGGTCTCGCAAACAACTTTACTGATTTTTTAGTTATATGATACTCTCTGTATTTTTGTATTGCCTTTAGTTCTGCCAGGCAAGATCATAGGCACATGAAAAATCGTATTCGCAAAAGAGGTTGAGTTCGAAAAGAGGCTTGCCTTTTATGTTTCGGGATTTGGCAACCCTGGTGTTGCAATCTGGCAACTGACAGCTCTATCGTAAAGTTGGACATTTTTGAGCTTATACGTACATATGCGCGCTATTTGTGTTGTTTACAGTAACTTAAGAGATTTATCTCGGCCCAAAATTGGAATTAAATCGTGAACATTTTGGTGCGATTATTTTTTACAACTTTCGACGTGGATTAACTCAGCAACAATGCATGGATGAACTTAATTCAATTTTTGGCGATGAATTTCCATCAAGGACCAGTGTTTATCGATGGTATGGTGAATTCAATCGTGGTCGTAGTTCACGCGAACTGATATTGCAAGATCGTCATGTGACCTATCGTGAGATTGAGACAACCTTAGGCATTAGTGGGACCAGCATACATTCAATATTGCATAAACATCTGACCGTCAAAAAATTTGCTCGCCTTGGATCCTACCAATTTGTCAATCGCTCAAAAAAAGGCTCTTGTCGATTGGTCGAAGGAAATACTCAAAGAAATACGATCGCGGTGCTTCGAAACACATCTATGACATGGTGACAGGTGATGAATCGTGGATTTACGTGTATGAGCCCGAAAGTAAACAGCAGTGGACTGTATGGGTGTTTCAAGA
The DNA here is from genome assembly GCF_000500325.1 of Leptinotarsa decemlineata. Lineage (NCBI taxonomy): Eukaryota > Metazoa > Arthropoda > Insecta > Coleoptera > Chrysomelidae > Leptinotarsa > Leptinotarsa decemlineata. Next base: position 52,948 of record NW_019292700.1, read on the forward strand.
GGAGCCAAATCCAACAAAAGTTGTTCACGCACGAAGCACTTCCAAGCAAATGGTCACCTGTCGCAACCGTACCACTAGAACAACGCAGAACAGTACATTTTGAGTGGTACACAACCATTTGTTTGCCAGTTGTCTTCCAAGAAATCAGGAAAACCAACCGCCGAAGACGGATCACTCTTCACCACGACAATGCGAGCACTCACACACCGGCTCAAAAAACTGCATTTTTGAGCACCCAAAACATCGATTTGATGAGTCATCCGCCGTATAGTCCTGACTTGGCATCGAATGACTTTTTTTTATTCCCGCACGTAGAAAAGAATCTGAAAATATTCATTACTACAGCAAAGGTTCCAAACAGTGCATTATAAGAACCTAATATAACACAATATCAATTCTAGGTAAGCAGGTACATTTTAAACTTGAAATTTTAAATTTTTTTGTCGATGACCTAGAAGTAATATCGTACCGTTTTTATTTTTCCTTGAAATTTACATGTTTCTCCAGTCGAACAATTTTTTCAAACAATGGGCTGTTTGGGCCCTTGAACTCTCCATAATGCTCATGCTGAACTTTGAAAGCATCGAAAAGTCTAGTGTCATGTACCGACACCAACAACTTTTGACAGTGTTCATTTCATGGCCGTTCTCCAAAATATGTTGGGCGACACTGGACTTTTCAGGTCTCTGAAATCGTATGTATGTATTCAAAAATCAATATTGGTTTAAAAGCAACACGAAGTGATATAAAAGAGTTATGTACAGAGAATAGGTGTCTGATGATTCACTTATGAAGACCATTCAATACTCATTATTACATACAAAATAAATCTCGTCCTAACTGCACAAACAAAATCTGATTTATTTTTAATTAATTGTTAATAAAGACATTTGAAGTTATTATTGATATTATTCCAGTGCCAGAATGAAATTCAGAATAATCTCAGCACTAGCGGAGAATATAGCATGATTGAGTTATCAGTTTCTTTCATTCGTTAATAGATGATATTTCTTCAACTACAATTCTACCTTGACAAAAAAAGTTGTTTTTGGCAAATAACTACGCCGACACGCATAATATACAGACTTGTGACGTCAACCGATCAGACTGCTCAGGTTGCACTTCGATTAAGAATATCACAGTATATACATTTTTGTTTGACAGAAACAAGTAAACGTTCCTGTTTGATGATAAATATACTCTGTCTATCTATCTGAGCAACAGAGAGCTCCAAAACAGTATCAAGCATAATGCACGGGATTTACCAGACAAGGCTGCTTGTACAGAGTCGCACTAAGGAACGACTGAATTTTTTTTTCAACAGTATGCGGCTGGGTATATGAAAACTTTTTAGGTGGAGTGTGGCGATCAGCAGTTTCTTCAGCCGTATCAATACTTGACATTTTGAAAATTTTAAACTTCAAAATATCGTATACAGTGTGTAACAACGAAAACTTAACAGAGCCGTTTTTGAATATAAAAAGTAAGATTTTTAAAAAAAGCTCGGACACGTCGATTTCTAATTGAAGGGGGACACCTTTCAGACTAATCAGATTTTTTGTAGTACGCACCCCCTCAGAGAGGTGCGTCCGACGACCTTTATTTAGATGGGGAAAGTAGGTCGAGTGGCACCTTGTTTTAAAGGTCTTTCGAATACCTTCACAACTCTGTTAAAAGAAAATTTTTGTAACGATTAGTTTTCGAGATAATTTGAAGTTAAAATTGCCATGTTGATAATACATTAGACAGACCACTNCCGAGGGGGTGCGTACTACAAAAATTCTGATTAGTCTGAAAGGTGTCCCCTTTTAATTAGAAATCGACGTGTCCGAGCTTTTTTTAAAAATCTCACTTTTTATATTCAAAAACGGCTCTGTTAAGTTTTCGTTGTTACACACTGTATCTATAGAAGGGTTCTATCGCCTTGCTACCGAAACTATTGAAATTAGACCATCCACCGATATTTCTATTAAGGAAACTTAATCTCTAAACTAAAATTAAGTGAACATTTCCTTCTTGTTTGGAATTTGTCTACTCCAAATTTCAAGTTCTCCGGCAGGACCTTTTTCCTTTGTCCCTTATTGAAACCAGGTAGTTCCTTTATGTCATATTTCAACGAATTGACTGCATTTATAAATAGACTGTCCTTTTGAATCTTGGGGTCATTGTACTAAATCTATTGACAACATTACAGGAAAGATTTGTTTTTCAGTATTTCGAGTGAAAGATAGAATTTTGTGTAGTGCATCAGTGGAAATGATATAGGTCAGTGCTAAAAAATGAGGGACTTTCTAGTACGATGGCAGTTTCAATTGAAAAAACGGATATTGTTTATCATGGCAACGTTAGTATAAAATTATTCCTATGTTTACAATTGTAGATATTTAGAGTTGAATAATACATTTGCAGTAGACTTTGTAGTTTGATCAATGAATTTCCTCTACAACTTTTTCTTTGAACTTGTGAACAGTTCGCCTCGTCTCCTGATACATATTTGTTGTTAAATGGTTACTTTGCGTAAACAGTCATTAAAAATCATTATCAAACATGAAAGTGGTCATTAGCTTCAATTACGGCGATGGCCTATAACAACATGTTATGTAGTGCGGAACGATGTTACGCTTTTAAGTTTTTCGTTCATTGTAAATACTGAAAAATGTATTTCTGTACAATTTTGGAGTAGGTTGTATCTATTCGCTGATCGTTGATCGAACAAAGACTGGTGAAAATTCCATGTGGAATATTACTTTGTAATTCTACCGCGGATAGAAATGTGGAATTTTTCATTTTAAGTGTTTTTTTTGCAATGAAATTAACTTGATAGTTTAAATTTGTGATGTGAATTTCTATCGTGATATTACACTCTTCCATATTTTTACAATGGAATTACAGCGGAATTTTACCCTCCAACATGACTTTTCATTGCAATTTTTCATTTTGAGTGTACTTTTGCTATGAAATCTGAGATATGAATATCTATTGTGATATTACACTCATCCATATTTTTACAATGGAATTACAGCGGAATTTCATCCTTCAACATGACTTTTCATTGCAATTTTTCATTTTGAGTTTACTTTTATCATGAAATGAAACTTGATAGGTTAAATCTGTGATATGAATATTTATCGTGATATTACACTCTTCCATATTTTTACAATGGAATTTTCCAGCGGAATTTCACACCCCAACATGATTTTTCATTGCAGTTTTTCATTTTGAGTGTACTTTTGCTGTGAAATCTGAGATATGAATATCTATTGTGATATTACACTCATCCATATTTTTACAATGGAATTACAGCGGAATTTTACACTTCAACATGACTTTTCATTGCACTTTTTCATTTTGAGTGTACTTTTATCATGAAATGAAACTTGATAGGTTGAATCTGTGATATGAATATCTATCGTGATATTACACTCTTCCATATTTTTACAATGGAATTTTCCAGCGGAATTTCACACCCCAACATGATTTTTCATTGCAGTTTTTCATTTTGAGTGTACTTTTGCTGTGAAATCTGAGATATGAATATCTATTGTGATATTACACTCATCCATATTTTTACAATGGAATTACAGCGAAATTTTACACTCCTACATGATTTTTCATTGCAATTTTTCATGTTGAGTGTACTTTTATCATGAAATGAAACTTGATAGGTTGAATCTGTGATATGAATATCTATCGTGATATTACACTCTTCCATATTTTTACAATGGAATTTTCCAGCGGAATTTCACACCCCAACATGATTTTTCATTGCAGTTTTTCATTTTGAGTGTACTTTTGCTGTGAAATCTGAGATATGAATATCTATTGTGATATTACACTCATCCATATTTTTACAATGGAATTACAGCGAAATTTTACACTCCTACATGATTTTTCATTGCAATTTTTCATGTTGAGTGTACTTTTATCATGAAATGAAACTAGATAGGTTGAATCTGTGATATGAATATCTATCGTGATATTACACTCTTCCATATTTTTACAATGGAATTCTACACTTCATAAATTTATAGCGGAATTTGGCACTCCAACATGATTTTTCATTGCAATTTTTCATTTTGAGTGTACTTTTGCTGTGAAATGAAACTTGATAGGTTAATTCTGAGATATGAATATCTATCGTGATATTACACTTACACTACAATTTAATTTTACAGCGGAATTTCACACTCCAACATGATTTTTCATTGCAATTTTTCATTTTGAGTGTACTTTTGCTGTGAAATGAAACTTGATAGGTTAATTCTGAGATATGAATATCTATCGTGATATTACACTTACACTACAATTGAATTTTACAGCGGAATGTCACACTTCATTGCAATTTTTCATTTTGAGTGTACTTTTGCTGTGAAATGAAATAGGTTAATTATGTGATATGAAAATCTATCGAGATATTACACTTACACTACAATGGAATTTTACAGCGGAATTTCACACTCCAACATGATATTTCATTGCAATTTTTCATTTTGAGTGTACTTTTGCGATGAAATAAAACTTGATAGGTTAAATTTGTAATTGAATATATACCGTGATATTACACTTCATATTTTTACAATAGAACTTTATATTTCACCATAATTATACAGCAGAATTCACACTCCAACGTGATTTTTCATTTGCGCTGAACTAATACTTGATAGGTTGAATTTGTGTTAGGAATCACACGTTAAAAGATAATACCTTGTTAGTCCTTAGTTCGCACGAGTTTCAATAGTTGTTCTTAGGGGAAGAAAGCTGGTCAACAGAACAAAAGATATAAATATCTATCGTGATATTACACCCTACTATATTTTTACAATGGAATTTTACACTTTACCAAAATATCGTCAAAATAAGTTGATATACCAGAAATCACCTCTATAGAGGTGATTGTTAAGAAATCTTTAGATTATATTGAATTTCAATGAAATCGTAATTTTTTCATTCTGTTTGTTATTGTAGTAATGCTAAACAATAAAATTTTCTTTAAAAAAATGTGAGTTTATCGATGAAATTTTGAGGTCTTGTGGTATTAGTTTCTGATAGATAATTCGTCATTCGATAGAGTTGTTGAGATGGCGTTTTAAATTAGATCGGAACAGTTATTTTTAAGAATTATTGACGCTCGAAATTATTCTTTATTTTTAATTAAAACCTGAATGACATTTTCAACCCATTCGCTTTGGCTATATTCGAAAATTTTGGCACTAGTCAAATGATATTTAAAAATGGTAAAAACAGCTTCAATGTGAAAAAAGTTGTGTGTCTTTTACCAAAAGAAAACCCGAAAATGTAAATTAATTGTTTTTGCTAACAGTATTCCTTTTCTGAATGTTATATCGTCAGGTCCGTTCACCCTAAATACATGTTAGATTCGGATGTTTGTTATAAACTGAATCGGATCCACCGTGCGGCTTTTACTAATTGTTTCTACAGATTTTCACAGCCCAGGTACGTCTACACCCTTTTTGGATTCGTTTCGCGAGAGCTGAACAAAGAAGGACTTTTGCAGGATTAACCTCACGGCTTAAAGACTCCTTCGGACTTGATGAGTCACTAGAGGTACCCGGCTTCTCAAGGTCGGCAGGTACGAGAGTGGTACCTATAGTATCCGGCCCAACAAAGAAAACATTAAATTTTGAAAAAAAAATGTATTTATTTTCCAACACAATCTTAGAAATATAGGGCACGGCTCCGTAGCGACCAGCCTATTTGATGAGGAGTTTATTGTCGACTCTTTTTCTAATGTCTTCCCGAATACTGCATTGTTCATCAGCTTGAAAATGTTTTTCTCAAACTCATTCGTAGCCTTTTTCTCCGCAATTCAGTATTCAAATCAATATAGGACTTCAACCATGGTGATTGATTAAACTAAACTCCAGTAATATACAAGAATCCAATGTTTATTTTATAATTGTTTTGTTCCTGTCTTCCTTCTTTCCCGAAAATATCGATACGTATGTCAATCACCTACAAAAAGTATGGTTCTACATTTTATCTTAAATGAGAACAAATGCAACATCTGCGAAAAAAGTTTAACCCCAGAGTGCCCCTTTTAGCTTCTCATCTCCCACAGAGATACTACAGAAAAAAGAACTGTAACCCTATTCATATTCTGCCACAAAATCTCCCATTCACCCTACTCTACCGTCGTCCTGCCGTTCTATACTGAATTAAATTTCACTTCTAGCCAGCCGGGTCCGAGCTTTCTTTTGTATCGAAGCTATGTTGCCAGATTTTTCATGACGAGAGCTGTGTTGCCACATTGTAAATAAGTTGTCGTGGAGGAAGTCTGATAACAGACAATATGATGGCTGGATGGCGTATACGGGGATGAGTTTTATTATTTTGATTCATTTTGGACGTTGGTCGACTACTTTGAAGATTTTTTGTTTTGAGGAGGAGGCTTTTATATTGATTTTTCGTCGGGATGTATTGTGACTAATTCTGTGATTTATTTGATTGTGAAAGTATAGATCATTCTACTTGATAGGTTGAATTTGTGTTAGGAATCACACGTTAAAAGGTAANGTTTTTTTTTTTATTTCAGATAGAAATCATAACTCTAACACAATGAATGGTGGTTATGAGCGTTCTCTTATTAAAATTTTATCTCTTTGAACGATTCTTATCGCAATCAGCAGTTTTTTGTCGTCATTATTAGATATGCATTGTATGTAATCGAGGGATAACATTATTTTCTAATCATGATCTCATTTTTCCTTAATTATTTTTGAGTACAGAACTCGACCTGTATGTAGTCAAATATACATTACGTCTCAGATGAGATATAACCATATGGACGACCATTTTTTAGTGTTCAGACATTTCGGAACCTTCGTTCAGGTTATTTAAAACATTCACTATAGTTTGAAAATACCCCAGAACTTTCTCATTAGTCAGTGAGCTATGCTTGTAGACTGGAAGTAAACAAATCTAAAGAAACGAACTTTAAACGTTCAAGCCAGTCTCGAATTTACCTACACAGTAAGTTGAATGGACTGACGCCTATCAGAAAACAACTACTCCCCTGGCTAATTCGAAGGGCGTTGGATTATATCCAACAGACGTCAGTGCAGGAATTTCTTTAGAAATACCCCAGGAAATGCAAATTCTCTTCCCAATTTCCCACTTTAACGAATATTCGGGATCTGAGTTCTGAGTGAGAATTATTTTCCTGCAGTTTGAATGACAAAAATTCAAAACAACGATTATTACGCTCAGTCGCGTATATAAATAAGTTTCAAGGTTCCTTGTTTTGAAACGGTTTGTATTTTTGGAACGGACGTGCGTAGAAAAATAACGTTGAAATATCGAGAAAGTCGGAGTTGGAGTTCAGTTTGTAATTACCTTTCTGTCATACATTATTTGCACTGCAAAATTAATTGTTGATGGCTTTTAAATCGCCAATCGACGTCACGAATGTTTTGTATTTATATAAATCCTCGAATAACATTTTTGTTTTGGTGTCAGAGATCATAGGCGACAGTTTATTTCATAACTAGCTGACTAGCCGAAATTGGTACCGCATTAGAACCAATAAATGTTGTATAATTCGCCTAGTTCTATTATTTTTTTATATTGTGTTCGTGGAGCACGAAGTTGGGCCATAATAGCCCGGCCAGTGTTGCCGGGTCACTTCCATGCTCAGTAGTAGATTGTCCACGTGTACAGTAATTTGGTGATTATTTTAGGCAGGAAACTGAGCTACCTGTAGATTTTAACTTTCAAACAGCGGAACAGTAGACCTAGCAGAGATTTCTTCTTCATCTGCAGAGGATTGATTCGCAATATTCCGCAGTCTAATTGTTTCACGGCTTCTACGTTCATATGTTCTATATTCATAATGAAAATCCTGAAAACCGACTGTAGTTTGCTATTCGTGATGAAAGAATTTGAATTATGGCAAAAAATTATTACTACAAAAAATCTGATTAGTCTGAAAGGTGTCCCCCTTTAATTAGAAATCGACATGTCCGACCTTTTTTTAAAAACCGTATTTTTTATATTAAAAAACGGCTCTGTTAAGTTTTCGTTGTTACACACTGTATATTCCCACGAGAAAAATGTTGGGATTCTGTTATATATTTGTTTGATAAATCTTCACAACCTTGGTTCGCAAGACATGGGAATGAATTTAAAATGGGTCAGCTTATTATTTAATGATGTTGATTGATAAATTGCCCTGAAGTGTTTGAGGTGTTTGAGGAAATGACATTAGAAGGAGAGCCAGATTGTTATTTTGAAATTTCATTGTTAAGCTGCCATTGTCTAACTTTGGAATTTGTTGAATCGTGTTCAAATTACTTTATTGAAGTTTTTATTCACCTTTTTTGGGAATTTTCAACGTTTACATTTTAAAAAATACGAAAGTTTCAATGGAGAACGTGTATGAAATTCTCCATTGCAATTTTCCTAATTTTCAGGATCTGGAAAATGAAAATACTCAAAGGAGGACGACAAAAACTTTTGATTTCTTCTAAAAAGAAAGACTTTTGTCCACTTCATTAACGTTTGAATTGTATGGGGTGTATAATTGTTAAATTCATATTAACTGAACAACAATTTTAATTCCTATCTTTTTTTTCAGGTAAGCCAAACATTAGCCCAATTGTGAGTAGAGAACAATATTTTTTTATATCAGAGTATGTATCCTTCATCTGATGTATTATCCAAGATTTCTCAAGATTATTCTGCTAGTCCCGATAAATTGCTGTTGATTTTTTTGATAAATAACTTAATTTTTTACTTTGTGTTCGTTTGAAAGAATTATAGAAGGTTGAAGATGAGATTTTGAAAATATATGCTTTCTCATTTTGTGCGTATTATGTTTCAATTATTATTTATGGAGGGTGAAATTAACTGAGCTACCAAAATTGTAATTTAATGATGTTTTTAAGCACGTGTATTATACGCTTTCCATAATATTTCAGAATGTTCTCGTATTTTTCGAAAGTTATTGAAAACATTTTGAGGAATACATTGAAAGCGATGAATTAGTAGTATGTTGAAAATGGGTTCGCTAAAAAAATCCTGGACAGGCTATTTTTAATTATTTTTTGAAAAATGATTTTTAATTAAATTTTGCAACATCAAGATAATAAGAAAATTTTTGTCCTTACTTGAAGTATAAAACGTATAGAATGTGCAGCCGTTGGGTTGTCTATTATTTACCTGGGCGAACNCGTGCAATCACGGCGTATTCTTTCAAAATCTTGCGGTCGATGGCAAAAAATGGAATCCGACCCGATCCTCAGACTTCACGTCCGACCTTTAGTTGCTGATAAAGCTAGCGCTGCCTCAGCTGATTGTTTCGTGGTTTGTTGTTCATTCCCGGGCTCGAACGGGTTTACCAGGCGGCGGTGTTGCCAGATCGTGACTGAACGATAGAGGGCATAAGGAAGGACGACTGCACTTTGCGCTTTTTTATGATCGGGACTTTAATCCTAGGTATTTTTTGCGCCAATGTTTGAAACAGGTATCAATTTGAAACTACATTTTGTGCCTGTAGTATCAATTAACAATCTTATGGTTCAGGTGGGGGGCAAGTGGTTTGAGTCAATACTGAATAAGTTGTAATTATTTTTAGAGATGGTCATTGCAGGTATGACTCGTCATTCATAACCAATTAAATGTCTGAAAACACGCTGTTTGTCCTACATTAGGTGGCTCATCCAAGTTGGCTGCAAAAATATGGCTCTTATAGTCGGTTTTTTGTTACTTGTCATTCCCAAATGAATTGGCTTGAGCAAAAAGGATATACTTTACATTTCAGATGAATAAGGCTTTCCCACTCCTAAACTACATGTGGTGTCACATGTATTGTAGTAGTACCAGTCAGTGGTGATGTTTGTTTTATCAGAGAAGATTCAAAATGTGTTTTTGCTGAGAACACAGCTCTCCGGGAGGGGCAGCATTTCAGAAGGGGTTGAATCTGCTTCATATACATTATCAGAAATTCCTGAAGAGGGAGATAACTTATGGACTCGAAAACAACTTAGTTTTTTTTGAAGGTGATTGACAATGTTCCATGATGAGTTTCACTAGTTTGGACTTCCATTGTCTACTATATAAAATGATTTGAAATCCCTGAAACAACTAAAAAATAAGAATTGAAAACGAATAGCTGAAAATAACAATTATATTAACCAAAATAAACCTGAAATGGAATAATAGTGAAATAAAATACAAGTAAAAATAGAACAATTGAATAAATA
>NW_019292700.1:63299-86716 GCF_000500325.1 Leptinotarsa decemlineata
GGAACGTCCTTCTTGTGGATTTTGGGTAGTCCATACAAGTGAGGGGGCTTACTGTGGTGCGGTGTTAGCGATGATCTTTCCTTGTCCGACAAAATAGACTTGGTGTTTTTTCAAAATCTGGTACAACTTCTTTCGATTGATGCAGTAGGGTCCCGTACGATCTTTGTGTATCGTCCCTTCTGAAGAACCTCTTCGATCTTCTGTTCGTAGAGAACGGTATCCACTACCACAGTAGCGTTTCCTTTACCTGCAGGTAGGATCCTGACGGTGTTGTCTCTACGTAGACTGTTCAGAGCTCTACGTTCTTCATTGCTGATGTTAGATGTTGGAACTGGTTCTCGATCCAGCTGTTCTCTAATTTTCCATCTGAACTCTTCTGCCTCGGTCTGGTCAATAAGGGAACTGGTGGATTCCACTGCAGTAATTAACTCTAGTTTTGTAATGCTGCTTTGGTAATATTTTCGAGGATATTTCTAAAATGCCCATCTCATGAAATTTTACTAGTGATAGTGACTTCAACGTGAATAATAATCAAGGAATGTAAAGTTTCACAGCCGGAGTCAAGGCTATTTTGTTGTTGTTGACTGTGTTATGTTGATATCTTCGTGGTATGGCAAGATGGTGAAGAGACGCTAAACGATTTTATCGATTATATCTAAACTCTCTCAACTCAAGAATCCAATTCACAATGGAACGAGAAACCCAAGAGACTATAGCCTTCTTGGATGTTCTTGTGAACAGACGTGAAGATGGGACAGTGCTATAGACTGTACAAGAAACCAACATACACAGACAGGAACCTGTATAAAAACTCTAACCACTAGAGGGCCTAGCGGGCCATCAGACCCAGGAGAGAGAAGGCCAAAGTAACCCCAGCTAGGCCTGTTACAGATCGGATTGGGATAATTTTAGCGAAACACGACTAGAAACCGCAGTAGTGAACGAAACGTCAAGCATAAAACACCTGCAGACCACGGCCAAAAAACCTTAGCTTCGCCACATGAATAATTATGTTACTGTTACTTCCGCATTCTTCACGAGTCTTGAACACTATAGTATACCAGTGTTGATGTCAAAAAAATCAAAAATATTCCGGCAACAAATTGAACTGGACTCTTTTTTGCATATTAACTTTGGGTCGTGGTTTGGACCCTAAGTAAGAATTTTGAGGTAACTCTGATATACTGGAACAGTTGAATATTGTCGCTTTGATTGAGACGTGAACGGTGAGACCTTCCTTTTTCTTTAACTCGCACATTCGTGATATTGTTTATTAGTAGAGCGGCAGATAAGGCGAGGTTAAATAAATTCCTAGAGAATTTTCAGTGTAAGAATATACCACTCCACAGTGAAATTGATTTGTTTTTGTCATACTCGCGTTATGTAATTGTTATAAATTAATTTCTTTGAGAACGTTTGCGTTGTCACAATCAATGAAGCACATGTGTCTCGGACAAACACATAACCTATATCACAATCGTTAATTCATTTATCTTTATTTAGAATACAATTGACGTCAATATTATATTCAGTTTTGATTTGGCGCTCATACTTATGTTTCGATCCTACTGATCTTGTATGATTATTTGAAACCTTCCACGATTTCGCAGAACTTTTGATGAAGTTTTTCTGTTGAGAGTTATGATCGAGAACCGAATTTGTGAGTGAGATGAGTGGTTCTTCTTCTTCTTTTTGTGGTCTTTGCTGCCCTTCGGCGCAGTAGACCAATGATGATCATGTCAGAAATATCAAAGTAGGATTATGTTAATGTAGTAGGATTATATGAAAGTTGAGTTTTCTACCTGCATTATAAGCTGATTGACGAAGTACTGGTTATCGAAAGAAACCAAAAATCGCTCATGTGTCCATTAACTTCAGTATCTTCAGTGGCATTTGATAATCTAAAAATTAATGCTGATCAGATGGAAACCCCTGAATTAGGACATGTAGATAAGACAGATTGTTAGACTCTCTGAAAATGTCTTGGAATACATTTTTATTCAATGAATAATAAACATGTTATTCCGAGAGACGACACATTGCATTTCCATTGATGCATTTTTATATTTGATGAAATTAGCCGTTATTTTTCTGTCAGGACACGCCAAAGAATGAATCGCACTGAAATTGGGCAAAAAACCATTTTTTATGGATTCAAGCATTATTTCGTACTTTTTAACGAAACAAAACGTTTGTATTTCAGAAACTTGTAATGCAATACATGTTGTGACATGTGTTGAAACTCATACTCCTTTTTATTAACTGATATTTTTCTGAGCAAAGATTGCGACGCCCTTGATTTTTTTTAAATTAAAAACGCCAAATCTATGCGTCGTTCTCTATTAGAAACATATGTAATGTGATCATATTAAGTGGCTGTTGCTTCTAGACTTGTCTGTCACACACGCATTATATACGTTGATGTTCTGTCGATGTGACAACATTGCAACATCGATACGGTTGGGGTCGGAAAGGTAGAGGGTTTGGGAGACTTGGCCCGGTTGCCAAGTTTTCGATGCACTTGTCGTGTATAAAAAGTTTAGGCAACGCAGCGTATCGTGCTCTTTCTGCAGGCTCCGCTTTCGTCATGTAATAAAACTTGTCTGGACGTGTAACGTTATAATGAACGCTACAGAATAATATTGTGTTTTTGTTTGGATAGTATTCCGGTTCAGTTGGATGTATCCATGTGTTGAAATTGATTCGTTGGTTGGTTTTGTTTTTGATTGTTGCCCGAGGAAGCTTTATATAGAGAAACACATTCGCAGTGTTGCTAACCTTTAATATTGAAAATCTTAAGGAAAATATATTCAAAATAGTGCTGTTGAAACAGGTTTATTAACCATTCGGTTGTTGTAGAAGGACACGTGGGAAATATTTATATTTTGATAATATTTCATGCTCACTTTCGTTAGCATCAAAAGTGAATGTTGATTTTAGTTCTGTATGTGGTTTGAAATCCATTGCTTTTTTTTATTCATAATCTTTTTCTGCTAATAATTTTGACGTGAATATATTTATCTCTGATAAATGTGATATACACGTACAAAATAATCTAATAGGTAGAAAACTCGAGGAAACTGCGGTGTCTTTTGATAGTGTAGAAAATTATTGTCGATTGTTGTTTATGTTGAATGGTTCGCGTCCCATTTCCTGAACTCGTATACTTTAACTTTTACCCGCATTCATTCTGATTATGATTGATATTCCAGCCTTGTTGATTTTGTTTTCTCATCGTGTTAGCTACTCTTGTTTGCTGTAATAAATCCTTTCTGGGAAAAATATTACTGTTCGTCTCGATTTTTTGTTCTGGTAATTTTGAAATAATTATCTTCTCTAGCATCCAGCTTTTCGAAAATACAGACTGCAACTTCCCACACGAAATTTATTCTACATACTTACGATAAAGACCATATTTTCACGGTTATGCGTCAGACCAATCAAGGTCAAGTTCATTTGTAGCTTACGCGAATTTTATAAATAGTATTGGCCGACATTTGACTTTTTCGACACCATTATGTTTCTGCTAACGAGTTTTAGGTAACAAATTATTGGAGGTAATAGAAAAATGTGTTGTTAAGATATCAGCTGTTCACAACAAAACACACAGAGCTCTCTGTTGTAGCGTTTTGTTTTTATGTATCCATTTTACAATACTATTATAACTGTTCTCACTTTAAAGTCGCAAAACTTCTTGCATAGAAAGATCTTCGACAGTAAGTTTTCTGGAAACTCCAAGTCTCTTAGCACACGTCTCTTAACGTGTTAGGAATCACACGTTGAAAGGTAAGACCTCGTTAGTCCTTAGCTCGCACAAGTTTCTCAACTTCTGAGAGTTGACGTTCGTATGGGGGCGACAGCTGATTAACGGAAAAACAGATTTTAAACAGAACAGACAGATTTTTAAACAGGTTATGTAAGAATACGCGGCGTACAGTTAATGCATCTAGCTGCGTCAAGTAACTCGGGTGCCGGCGCTGCGGTCCCACTTCAAGGCACGATTGATTTTCAACAATGAAGTTCTACTGTTGAAAAATTTGAGTTGTTTCATGAACAGTTGTACTTTCAAACAAATGTTGTTGATGAAATGTCTCGTTATTCAGGTAATAAAATTGATTTAATTCGAGAATTGGTATTTTGTTCTCATGTCGATGCAAACTCTTCCTACGGACTCGTGGTTTTATCATTTGAGGTGTTATGACTCTCCGATTGTTGATTGAAAAACCAGCAGTTTACCATTCGAGCTCGTAAAACGTTATTTGATTTTCAATTAGTTACCGAGGTTTTGATTGGCAGGTATATACCCGGTTGAAATTACCGGCACTAAACGTGTGCATGGCGATTAATTGCGTTTCCAGTCATAACTCACTAAAGGAAATCCATTTTCATGACCGAAGCAAATGGGGAACAGCCACTTCAGCCGACTAGCTCATCTGCAGAATGTAGGACTGACGATAATCTGTTGACGAGTTAGCGTTTCGTTTGAAGAGGTTCTTTTCCAACGAATGCTTCAACTTAGATTAGGACCGTATCCAGTGGAGGATAAAGGTGTCTGGATAGAAGAGGTAATCTAAAAACTGCGAATTTTTTCAGTCTAATCTGGAGGCACGGTAGTAGGTCACTATGTTTTATCGTAATTTCCAACCCACATAATGCTAGAAATTGAAAACTTTGTGAGGATATGATATCAATACAAATGTAGTATACGAAGGCAGTGCAGGAAGTACCTGACCTGACCCAGAGATGGCGGTGCAAGAAGTACCTGGCCTGACCCAGAGATGGCGGTAGCTGTTTAAGTGAACTCTTTATAACTATTCTCAAGCTTTCGAGTAACTTAAACTCATCGTCAGGGGTACTAGAAAATACAAATTACAAATTTTTGATAATAGAATATAATATAAATGTAAATGTACAAATTTTCGTCTAATCTTCAACCTCAGATTCGTCACTGTTGCTACCGCTATCATCAAAGTGAATTATGATTGGTTCAATATTGTGTTCAATACGGTTGTCTTCGNGTACTAGTATTGTGTATTATCTATAATTTGCCACAACCTACAACTCTACTGCTTACTATATTTTGATTCTGCTATAAACTGGTAACGTAAAATTTAGATATAACAACGCGCTTTACTGTCAATCATTATTGGTTTTACTATATAAAGCATATGTTTCGAGTTTGAAGACGCTGCGTTGTTTGGCAGCCATCAATAGCGGACGTTTTAGGTAAATTTGTGAAAATGGAGAAAATTGGTCACCGTTATGTGGTACAATACTATGGTTTGATTTCATTAAAATTGAAGAAAATATAAACTAGTTTCTGTAAATTATAAACATAAAAGTATTCTTAAAACCCACAGTTTTTCAGTTCTTTTGATGTTTAAACTTTGAGGCTTTGGATCCGCCCCTGATTGCATGAAAACAGATGGGTTTCGGAACAATGTGACTTCATGAAGTGGCTCGTTCTTCGCTACTTGTCCTTTAATAATATTTCCATCTCCGAAAGAATAACCCAGAAATGAATGGAGCCGTAACTTTGGAGGAACATCGTAAATTCTCATTTTGTGTCTCTTCTCAAGAGTTTGGCGACGGTAAATTTGATATAGTGTTCGAGAGAGTTGCGCATTGCATTAAAGTCCTGCAGAAAAGCCAACTTGAGGAATATATAGTACCGGCAATGGGGTAGGGCGAAACTCTTTATTATAACCCGAAAAAATACATAATGAAGTTTTACGCCGACTTTCAGTTATGGCTGCGGAGTGATCATTGTTACGTCGGGGTTTCTTAATAGCTGTACACTCGCTAAAATTTAATCAAATACTCTATTTAATGATTCAAAATCACAACTGTAATTGCTCATCAATAATCTTTGCATAAGTTCCACATCACGTTCCTTGAACTTGAACTATTCTCATTTGCCTCTAAGACCCGATCATTACCACTGTAGAGATCCAGTCTTTCTACTTGTCGACCAGTGATTTGCTCCAAGCAATCAGCTCGATAGTACAGACCAAGTCGTATTCTTTTCCATCTTCTATATAATTTTAAAAAACTAATTTGTTCTGCTGGGGTTTGCATAACCACAGAGAGTCTCTTGGTTGGAACTTTGGTAGCCTTGGCCTCAAGTTCAGTCTCTTTTTCATCCAGTTGGTGTCAATCCATAGGCGTTTTCATTTATGGTTCACTGGTGTGGTTCCCCCCAAAACCATTTTTCCAGTTGTTGTACGTAACAGTTGGGAAATTTCTTCTCTCTTGGTGGTTATATGCTCTGCTAGTACTCTTGATAGAATGATCTGTTGTGAACCTCAAAGAACTTCAAACACACTTCATTACTCTCCTGTTTTGATGATCTTGTTTTGTCTGTGGGGACCGACTTTATCAATCTGTCCTCCGTCCTCGACTCGATGTCGTTTCTTTTTGCTTTCATCAGTTTAAGCAGTTAGTGTGTTCAATATCCGGTTTTTGGTAAACTTTTAACGTATTTTACCGGACTAAAGAACAATAGTCGTGGTGTTTCTTTACACGGAATTTATAGACTGCGTCTTTCTACAGATGCGGCGGCACGTTATTATGGCTGTCCGTGCGGCAGTGTATGCGTTATTAATAAAACTACCAGCTGCTGTAAACAATCTGACAAATACGTACGGACCAGATGAGTCTGGTTTGATCCAATATTCGCTGTCCGAAGAAGTTTACTTTCGTTTTATGGGTTTGTCGGTGTACCAGAGAGCTTGGAAAATGAATGTTGTTTGAAGTAAAGTTGATTGATTCAAGCAAACATGTATTCTCAACCTACTGGCCGCGACTTTCTGATGATATATTCGAAAGAATGAAAAAGTCGATATAAATGCCTCACTCTAGATATCAGTTTCTTCTCGAGTTTTTCTTGGTGTCATTCTTCAATTATTGGGGGATCTGTGTACCCTGAAATACATCCGTGATTTAGTGAGCTTGAAGATGGAAAATAAACATGGATTCAGCACCATTTTGAAGATTACTAAAGCTTCTATGTCGGAACTGAAAAAACTCCTTTCGATTCAAGTTCGAACTGTCGTCAAAACTGAATTTGCATGAGATTTGTTTGTAGAGTGGCCTACAGGATCTCCTGATTTATTTCCAAAATGGAAATTCAGCAAGGTGTTTCGATCGACTGCCAAAAATTTCCATGTTTCAAAATGTCCTGACCACTAGGACATAATGCTCGTTTGTGCCAAGCGATTGATGCAAAACGTTCTAGAATTATTTCTGCTTCTTGGACACACGGATATACTCTCGAGGAATTCCTTATTCCATTTGTTGCGGTCTGTTGAATTTTATTGTTCTATAATATAGTCGAGTAGGCTCACAATTTATAATCTGCATTGAATCGGAGGACAAAGACGAATGTATAGTATCGCGTAGGTGCTCGATGTTGAAGGTATCCATTAAGAAATGCACATGTAACGTATAGTTGAATGTGGTAATTGATGAGGTAGAAATATTACGAACCGTTCTGAATAACGGCATAGTCTTTATTTTCCAAACAAATTAAGCGAGGTCTGATAAAAAATGAGGTGAATTTTCATTTTTCTCATTTGTTTTTTAAATTTATTCATCAATGTCTATCTTGTCCCTTTCAAAGTTGTCCCCCTCTGTTGTAATACACTTGTGCTAGCCTTTCGGATTTCAATGAGACTTATTGAATCATTTCCCTGGTTTTCATGTCGAAATGAGACTTTTGGACCTTTGCCTAGGAGGAGACAAACAAGTTTCTGTAGACTCATCAATTGCCGGGAACCTTCAACCGCTCTTAGGATGAGATTCTCATCCAACGCCTTTAGTGCTGTAGTATCGATGGATTCGACTATAATATCCTTTAATTTCGTTTTTATATGAGCGCACGCCTATGGTAAAAGATACTTCAGATGAATTAGTGTAAATAAATGAATCCAGAATTATACAGGGTGTAACTGAATAAGTGTAAAAAATTTAAGGAGGTGATTCCTCGTCGAAAAAAAGATAGGATCTTTCATATAAAGAAACTTCATTAGAGCATCCCTTGTTAAGATACAGCCCCTTGAAGGGGGTACATAAAATTTGTATAATAATTTTTGTCACAAGCACTGAAGAAGTTTCAATATTGAAATTAACCTGACGTTTTGTACAACCAAAAAAACACTTAGCCAGAAATTTATTTGGTTTACCCCATGGTTGTGAGGGGTGGAAAACGCAACCCCTAAAATTTATTTCCGATAGCCTGTTTCATTCTTCAAACATTACCCATGCGTCTAGATGTCGGCGCATTGAGCCATGTATTCGTTCAAATATTCCTGGAGTCCCTCTCATTACCCTGCACGCATCGATGATGCGGTTTTTTAAGTCCTCTACATCGCGAACAGTAGTACGATAAATAAAATGCTGTAAATGGCCCCAAATAGAGAAATCGTGAGGATTGAGATCCTGGGATCGAGCGGGCCAGTTGTGGTCCTCCTCGACCTATCCACTGATTTGCATATGTTTCAGTTAAATGGTGATGTGCTACTTGACTAAAATGGGCGGGAGCCCCATCATGCATAAAAAACATATCCCTTCTGACGCCCAAAGGAACTTCCTCCAGCAGTACTGGATGCACTTCTCTTAAAAATTGAACGTATGCCTCACCTTTCAATCGAGGAGGTAGAAAATGAGGCTCAATTAAATCATCCCCAATAACTCCGAGCCACACGTTAAGAGAAAACTGTTCTTGATGGTTAGTTTCGACAATAGCGTGAGGGTTTTCATCAGCCCATATGTGGTAATTATGAAAATTAATAATCTTGTCCTGAGAAAAACTACATTCATCTATGAATTCTATCGGCTTCAGAAAGTCACGTAAACGTAATGCATATCAACCATTTCCTCATTTGTGTATGCCATTTTAATAACAAGTGAATTATTAAAGTAAAAAATTAAGAACAGAACAACACACAATTCGTATTAATTCGATTCCGAAAATTCACAAACTGACAGCGTCATACCAATTTAATTGTCACTATCGCTAATAGCGACCTACTAGATAGATTAGTTTCGTATTTTCGCATTTATGACGATGTATCTCTGTAGTTGTTCCTAAAATAATTTTTTGCTGCGAACTGGTTTATGTTAGGCAGAAAAAGTGGTGTTTTAATGTAGGAAAAATGCTCATGCAATACTAGGCTATTATCAAGTATGAATCCAAGATATTTAAACTGGTTCACAACCTCAATATTATTGTTATCTATAGCCAGATTGAGTTGATTTGGGTTGATGTTTTTGTATTTGAAGGCTGAGATGAATATTACTGGAGTTTTTTCTCAACACCCAATCGTTATTTTTAACACCTCGACACGTGTTTCGATCACCAAGTGATCATCTTCAAAGAGGAAGATTGAAACTTTAGGTTTTATTCTTCCAAAGGTTCCAAACAGTGCATCTTTCTCAAAAAAATAATCTCGCCTAGAAGCATATTGCATCAATTTAAAATCTAGAATAATTCTTAGACTGCAGAACAGGACTGTTTTGATTTTTCAGTCCAAACTAGAATGCTGGGAATAGTGGTCGATAAAAAGCGATAGAAACTTGCATATCATGTTTTACTCGATTGCCGTTTTTTAAAATCCAACCGGTACGGTTATAAATACCGTTCAACTCGATGGCCTATAAACTTGATTCGATTTTCTTACGTTCAATTTCTGGTAGCGTAATTTTTCAGCGCGTAATACGGTTCATGAAAGTACCGACTTTGGTATAAGTTTATGAGTATAATTATTATATTTCAATTCGCAGCAATTACCGCTGGACTCCGATCGAATCGCCTTTGTAAATGTTATCTTCGGCAAAGTGTTGATCGTCGGATCGTTATTAATTGGTAGTGGATCGAAATGCAACGTTAATTGGACGTTTTTTTTCAATTGTTTCCAGTTGTCCATTAGCACACAAGATGGGAAAATCGTTCGGTTTCCTACAACTCTCATGAACGAGGATGATTGTTATTCAGCGGGGGATTTTTTTTTCGATTTAGGCATTCGGTGCGTGAGAGATTCGCTTTGTTGTTCTGATTTCGTAATGGAGTTCTTTGCATGTATTATCGAGTTGATCTAGAGTACTTGCTTCATCTGCATATTGAAGGAGGCGCGTTGCGATAATGCGTGTAGGTTGATTCTTTCCGGACGGATTATGAAATTTCACGTTTTGAATGGGAGGAAACTTGTTTGGGGAACTCACGAATGATTTTCGAGAAATATTCTCATAGAAAATTACTTCTGGGCTCTGCTGTATAACTTCAATGCATCGCTCTGAGTCGCATCAAATTTGATAAACATAATTGTTGTAACTTATACTTTATAAGCGAAATATTATTACTATATTCAAAATCAAAGTTTAAAATAACGTTTTCCTAACATCAAGGATCGCTCGTAAATGAAGACCTATCCAGGAAACTTTAAAACGTTTTTTTTTATTAACACGCATTCATTAGCTTCACCTGTATGTATGTATGTATGTAACTCTCCTTTTCATTTCATATTCGTGATCTGTATTTGACAGAATTATCGACATTGTTGCTTGATCTTATCGCGAGCAGATGGCGCTGTAAGTAACCTCCTTGATATAATTCGAACTCACTTCACATGTACTTCTTCATTTGAAAAAAGTATTTTTTTCATTAATAGGAAAATTCATTTATATGAAAATTCGAGCAATGGCTGACATTGTAAAGTTTCCTTTTTATATGGATTGTTTCCATCTTATACTTTTTTCTGTTTGTAAATGAATTTCCTATATATCCTTGAAAATTGAGTTATTCTTGATTCTTAATTATTCCAAATAAGCCAAATTTACATCCTCTGTAAAAGTTTTGCATTTCTTTAAATCCATCCATTTCGAAAATAATTCATTAACGATTTTTCAGGCGATAATTATGCTGTAGCATTCATTGATCCTTATGTCGTTCACTTTTACGTTTGAAAAAATGAAAATGCAAGTTTTCCCATCATACTGTATTGCTGGTTTTCCCTCAAAAGCAAAGTTGTTGAAGTCTTATTAAAGTTGGTGCGGTACACAAAAGTAAGCTCTTACTTTTAAGAATTATCTTGATGTAAATATTGTTTTTGTTGAAGAGAACAAATGTAATGGGGACAAAAGGAGCTTCGTCGGATACACAATATTGACACTGAGGTGAATAACATGAGTTATCGTAAATTTTGAATGGGTTGCTTATACTTTCAGTACGGTGGATTATTTTCAACCTCGTAAAAAGTTCTTTCTCTGTATACGTCCCTGTTGGTATAGTCGAAGTAACCGATATAGTAATCTTAAAGGTGTCGGCGAAGTCAAAGGCCAAAAAAACCAATACAAAGGAATTATGCCGCAACGAATTAGTCCAAGTGGACTGAAGAATTGGGGGTTCGTATTGGATAATTTTTAGTAACCGAGTTTTATGATTGGCTGAAGAGTCATGAAATTAAATTTGAAGTCATGTTACAGTGACCAACAGAATGTAGCGATGAGTACCGCGTTGTACTGCTGGAAGGTAGGGGGCACTATATCTTTTCCTTGAACTATACCATAAGATTCAACTTTCACATTTATAATAACACTAGGATTTTTTTTGTCATGGAACAAACTAGACGAAATTGTTTGTCTTTATATCGATAAGGTTTCAAAAATATAAAAAAATTAACGTTGAAGACAAACATGACATCGGTTAACTCGTGTTGTTTGAAATATTCCTTTTGAATTTTGTAAAATTCTCGTGTGAAATACATAAAATAGATAAACCGGTCAATGTAATATTCTCTTTCAGATTAACAAATTGACCGACTACACTAATACTTCTTTTGAATTGTACTATTTTGTGGCATTGACCTTGGCTTTCGGAAATTTTCTGGCTGTAGAGAAAGGTATATTCATTATTAATGACGGATGACTAATGTAATTTCCAGGGAAATCATCAAGAAAATACAAATGAATTACCATCGTTGCATTATTGTTGTTTTTTTTTCACTTCGAGCATACTTCTAATGCGATTATAATGACTGCTTTGAACGTTTTTTTTAATTACATGTTTTGTGTCTGTTCACGTTCACTTCACGTTCACATTTTACGGAATTTATTATGTAATTGATTTTACAATTGACGCCCGCTGTGATAATCCAAATTAATTACAAAAATTAATAACGTATATTTTTTGAAACACCCAGTTGATTTTCGTAAAGAAATTGCCAAAAAAACTCTGTTCGGGCTTTGAATTCCTACTTCAATATACAAAGCCTACAGAGAAATCTGCCACCGAATGAAAAACTTCATTAGTGATTTATCACTAATATGTATTGCCCATAGAAGTTGGCGCATGTACAAATAGTGAAGTATACACAAGGTGTTTCAAATTAAGTCGACACCATTGCCAACTCCGTTATCATTCATGCTACGAATTCGGTTAAATGGGCAAACTATTAGCACACAAAGTTGAAAGTGTGGAAATATTTATTAATTTCACTAGTCCAATAAATTTCTTGTTTTGGCGAATAGAGAGCTTCAAAATATCGAGTGAATATTCAAAAACGTCGCCTTCTTGTTGAACACACATTATATGCATTATATATTACCAAAATTGCCCACCTACAGCCTCAGATATCAGAGCTTGCAAAATCGCGAATGGTATCCATAAACATTGAGTCTGTTAAGAATCTGATTTGTTAGACTAAGTACGAAAGACCTTCTGCTGAGTTCAGATAATAACGCGTCAGAGCCTGTCACAGCCGTCCTAGATGATAAGAAATAATGGAAGAACGTGTGAGTAGGTTTTTTAATTTGTACGTACTTCGTGTTTTTGATTACGGTGGAGTTTTCTCATTATCTCTGTTCTCTTCTGCGTTTTACATTACGTAGAAATTCCTCGGGAACTTTGCTTTGTGAATTAATTCCACGAGTTTCATAATCGTACCATCAATTATCCATGATTATTGTAATTGGAGGTCTACGATCTCTCGTATCATGCTGGGTCGTTTTCTTGTGTCTTATTTCAGTATTTCCTTGTCCACGTGATAGAGCAAGGTCACGAAATGTTTTGAACGAAATCCACAATTAGTCTTCCTTTATTATATATTTGAAAGTGACATGGAGATTATAATTTATGTTCAGGTTGTTTCAGGGCCTTAGAATATTACCAAAGTTGACGGAATCTTTTCGAAAAGTCCTAAAATTTTAGTGATTTTTCATAGGCCAGACCAACACTGAAAATTGTAATATTTAAGCGAGTTCGGAGAAAATCTTTAAAGGTCCTTTTGTTGAAATTATAGACCCAAATTTATATAACCGTGAATATCGATGCTTGTTTACAGTTGCTACCGGGACTTGTATAATTATGCTATATCTTTATCAGCAACGTGGCGAATCACATTTGTTATTGTCAATTGTTAAGATTTGTTTTCAACTTTGACTGCTATTTTTCTCGCAATCTCAACCGGATTGATATTTATTCAAGAAAACACGAAAACTGAACGTTATTACTAAAGTTATTGTTGAGTTTGAGCATCCTGAAATTTCGAAAAATTTACAGCCAAACATTCATTAATTTTGAATAGTCGTTTTCTTTTTTCCAATTTATGCAGTTTTCTACAATTACTGAGATTTTTTTGTGTAGAGGCAGGGCCGGGTTTGGGATTCTGTAGGTCCTGGGGAAACGAAGGAGTGGAGGCCCTGTAATTGTTTTTTATAAAAGTTGAATTTTTAACTTTCCGCTAAGAAAATTGAAAATTTTCTAAAAACCAAAGATGACCTGCAGATTCTATCGTTTTTCGGTATAAATTACAAATTATACGTTGAAAAAAAGGGTTGCTACTGAAATGCTTGATCATATCAAAAATTGATAGTAAATGTAAACTTGCCAACAGGGATTTCTGATATATTGATAGCAATATCATTGTTTGTGCAAGTATTCTTAAAGTGGAAATGCAAAAAAACAGTTTGGCAAGAAAAATAAAAAATTGCTGACCCGTCAAAATTGGGATTTTTTAAATCTTTATCGTGGGGGCCCCTCTCCTGTGAAGGCCCCGGGACAGTAGCTTCGTCTGCCCTTCCTTAAATCCGGCCCTGTGCATAGGTATAGTGCTTATTATCATGAGGTATATGTGTGTTCTCCAATGTTGTGTTGTTTTTTTGATTAAATTTCTGTTTCAGTTTAGAATCTGTTTCTCCGTTAATCAGCTGCCGCTCCCATACGAACGACAACTCTCAGAAGTTGAGAAACTTATGTGAGCTAAGGACTAACGAGGTCTTACCTTTTAACGTGTGATTCCTAAACAACTTCATTCAATAACCCGAAATACAGGCTAGTACTTGTTACCATCGTTTCTAAACTTCGGAATTAGTCTTCGAAATAACTAACCTACAACTTGATCATTTATAAACTAGTGAATAATCTGATTGACTGTCCCGAACTACTCTCCCACTTCAACTTTTATGTTCCACAAATCAATTCTAGAAATTAACTGACTTTTTATCTACCAAATTCTAGAACAAACATATTACTCAAGTCACTAGTTGTTGCAATGAGCAAACTTTACAATCAACTCTGTGAAAATCTCGACATCTATTATGAACCTATTGGTCAAGTTAAGAACCACGTTAAGAAACTTTTACACTCTAGTCAAAATACATGACCCCAAATTGAAAGTTATTCTACCATGTGAACTTATTACTACTACTGTATTACTGCTGTTTTTTTTTTGTAATACACCTGAACTATGTTTTTACTTGTTAGCTCCATATCTGACTAAAGGTTTTTTTCAATTACTCTCCTAGCTTGTTGTTTACTCACTTCAGGTGTTTCTAGTTGATAAATTAGTATTATATTCATGTATATTTGTATGTATGTATGTATATATGTATATGTATTGTGTGCATATAAGCAGATATAAACTGTAACATGTTTGTTGATAATACTAAATGTCTTGTTATTGGGATTTATTCCTGTTTAGACATTAAACAATAATTTTTTTTGATGCGTTCGTTTCCATAGTTAGGACGATTATTCTAGTATGTCGATCCCTTCTTACGTTTTACTATCCCCTCTGAGGCAGTTCGTCCTACTATTATCACAAGTTGCCATGGTGACGATTAACGTTAAGATAATTGTCTAGTCCTTCAGTAATATTAATGGAAATGGTCCAGCCTTCATTTCCTTTTCTCTTATTGAAACTTCACGGTTTTACACGAAATATTATAACACGTGAAGCTTGACTTAATTCCGTGAAAATTAAATGTAATTCCGATTATTTCAGCCATTTCTGTGAAGTATATCATAAACTCGACCAAAAAATTAGTTCCAGTAACAGTAATTAAGTAATTCTGAACAATTCCCTTCTCTATGGATTGAAAAATATTTGTATATTATAAAACTGAACTGAAAGTAAGAGACGTGATGCATTTCAGTATTTTGCAAAATTAATTTTAAATAGAATTGGCAAGTGGAGTTGCGAATGATAAATTGGTGGATGCTGTTTTTATTATGTATGGATTTATATAACATAATCATAAGATATAAATGAACTGACTCGATTTGGCACTGGTTGGTTCGAATTTTTGATGGCAGTAACCTGGTATATAGTTTGTGAATGATGTCATCGATAAACTAATTGCTAGTAAAAATGTAACTTATAAAAAGCCACAAAGAATGTTGGTTATATAGTGTCTGTAGACAAGCAGCGTTTGAAAAATTAAAACATGTTGGGAATGAAAAACATTACATTTTTGAAGGTTATGAATCGATAACCTTTAGAATGTGTATTAACAAAGGAAATCATGGGAAAATTTCGTTTGTCATACTTTAATATTCATTCATTACTATATACTCACTTATTCCAAGGTCGCCGGTGATAAGAAACACTTTCAGCTGTGTTTCGACTCGACAAAAACTAGTCAATGTACAGTGACTCATTCATAACGTGTATTTACTAATTGTATCCGAAATTATTTGAGTTTATTTTTTGTGTTTTGAAATGAAATTGTGTCATTGTGTTATCTGTGCATGACTTTGATCTTATCAATGTGGGTGCGTGATATTTGTCCCTCCGTCAAAAAAAAATTGGATTCCACTATATCATACAAAATCTAGTTTACTGCCAAAATGTTTAAGAGTCCAATAGTTTCAACATTTATTATTGTTACTGCCTAAAACTGTCTCTAATTACATTTTGTTCGTTCTGTAGGCTTATCCAAAGTCGATGCCTTAATAATTCAAAATACGCTCAATACTTGTCGCTTTCTCTTGGAACTGGTCTTCAAACTAATGTATCTACAAATTGATACCTCGTATACTTACCGTGATCGAAGGCTATCGAAAATCCTTCAAACTCTTTACGTTCATTGGAGAATAATTTTTGTCACCATGATGTCGATGAAATCGTGATACATTTGCCAACTCCGTTGTTCTATTGTTTGTTTGCTCTCCTTGGTTGCTCCGCCATGGGCGTAACATTACTTGTGAGTTAATATGTGATTATTTGAATATTACTGTAGTTTTTTCCCAGCACCAAACCGTTATTTCAACACCTCGATACGTGTTTCGATCACCAAGTGGTCATCTTCAAGAGGAAGAATCAATCTGAAGATGATCATCCTTAAGTTCCATGCACATTGCGACAGGAAGGAAGGAAGTATAGTCAAAGTAACCGATAAAGTAATCTTGAAGCTATCGGCGAACTCATAGGCCAAAAAAAAACAATACAAAGAAATAATGCCGCTACGAATTAGTCCACGTGGACTGAAGAACTGACGGTTGGGATCAGCTCATCAAAGTACCGAATAAAAATACGAGGAAAGATGAAATATAAAGTTTTTTTATGGATAACAATTTGTATTCTGAAGATTACTATACCAAAAACCAACTACTTGAAGTTTTACAGGCAAAAACATTTGAAAAAGTGTATGCCCTTGAGAGTATTGCTGAAAAGTATGGACACGCCATATTGAGACTTCCCCCCTATGTTTGTGTTTTCAATACCATTGAGTTGATTTGGGGAAAATTGAAAGAAAGCATCAGGCGTAAAAATAATTATCCAAAATTTGATAAGAAGGTGATAGAGCTAGTTAAAGAAGGATTATCTAATATTACCGAAGAAGAATGGCAGAAAAGATATCTTTCCCCGTAGAGTTTCAGATTTTTTACCGAAACTATGTCAACGTTCGTCATAGTAACATTCTAATTTATACCGGGCCTAATACTTACGCACGCTTAAATTTATTTCCGTGTCCTTGACAGGAACTAATTTCGGACGAAGTGTTTACTCATCTAGGCCGATTTTACGTCACTCTTAGATAGGTATTCCAGTGAATGAACTAGTCGAATATAAAATTCGGTTTACACCGATGATTAAGAACTCCATTCATCTTTATTTGCTAACTGCCAGCAAACAAGATAAAAATAAGTTCGTGGATGGTATGACGAAATACGTTCTATCGAGGGAATTCACAATAATTTGTTTTCGTTAAGAAAATCTTTCGTTGAATTATATCAGTCGTATGGTTTACCAGGTAATCGTTCGATATCATCATTTTGTTTGATAGGAGTCGCACTTTAGAATGTTGGACCTCGTTAATCACTGGCTCGCACATTTTTCTACTGTTAAGGGTTGTCGTTCGTGGCGGGGGGGGCAGCTTGTTAACGGGAAACCATATTTCCAAACTATAGATGGTAATAATTGAACAAATGACTATTACAACTCTAGGCTACAACTCTTACATACGAGGGTGGTCCTAGAAGTTCCCTGCCCAACAACGAAAACACAAACATTTTGCTTCCTCCAGCTTTGACAACTGAGGAAGCTAAGAATGTATTATTTTATGTGTTACACAATAATCGTTATTTTCTAAATTTCAAAACGTTATTTGAACAAGTTGGACAACTTTTTCATTGTCAAAACGGCTTTGTATGTGTAGCAGATGAAACAATTTTTTTGTATGTTTCTAAAAAATCTTCCGAAGTTATTTCCAAGTGATAATTCATTCTGAGACTTGAGGATTGTATTGTATAGCGAAACACGTGTTGCGTGTTTTGTAAACTGGCCAGTGATAGTCTCGGAATGAATTATCATGAAAATCACTTCGGAAGATGTTTTAGGAAAATACAAATACATTGTTTCATCGATCAATTATCATGAGAAGTGCTAGAATGTTTCTATTGATTGAAGAAATAGACAAACTCTGTTTCGTAGTAATTTCAAAAACTACACCATAATTGGTTATACCAACGTCATTTGAACTCATCACACATACAAAAAATATACCTCATGATTTGATCCCCACAAACTTCATTTGAAAAATATATCACAACATGTTTCGCTAGCACAGTAGCTTTATCAAGTTATTTGGTCTTTATAGCACAAACATTCCTCTGTAGCTTACAGATGATGTTTTGTTGGAAAATTTACATTGGATTCTATTAATAATCTTGTATAATTTCGTGTTCTTGCACAATATTTAACCTGTAAATTCTTGCGAAATAGTAAGTATGGAATGTACTATTAATAGAACCCAGTTGTTCGTAGTCTAAAGTTAGAAAACCACAATATGGAAACTATTATCAAAGATAAAGTTATTTTTATTAATTAGCCCTGATATCTGTAGTTATTTCCACACAAGATCCATGTGAGGTATCTTGCATAAATGTCTGTCGCTTATAATTCATTGCCCAGCGTGGTATTAGACGGGGAAGTAGTTGTGTATATTGTAAACAGTATATGCTTCATTATGATTTGTATGTTCCTCCTTTTCATATTTTTTTTCTTCACTTATTCGAAATAGAGATGTGAAGGTAGATTTTAGAAACTTTTACTTCCAGTTTTATCTGAAAAAAATTACTGTGCATAGTCTGCATGTAACAGTGCATGGGTATCTAATCTTGATTCTCACGAGTTTGTGTTTCCATTTTTTTTTGCAAGCAGCATATCTTATAATTTCCAATTTTTATAAAGTTAGAAATTTCCAATTTTTATAAAGTTAGAAATTTCCAATTTCGAACTAAATCGTAGTTTTTCGTTTCATTATTAGCAAATACCAAGAATTTTTGAGAGTTTTGTAGTTTTAAATAGAAATATTGATTGCGGTTAATTTATAAATACTGTAAGTATCTAAAAATAAAATTACAGTGATTCGAATGGGAAATAGTTGTAATGAAGCCAAATTTTGATTATGAGAATATATTAACTAGATATTTCAGTTGAAAGTCACTGAAATTTTGATTGATAGGTGTATGTAAGATAACTTGTGAAGTTTACTTGGTATTTTTTATAAATTTACACGTTACTTCAAATTACTGCTTATTTCTGGATTCACCAAATTGTTCTCAGTTAGATTCCTTCTACGCGAACTTTGTCATTATTTATGTGTCACCATCATCACTGGATTCTTACAGAATAACAACAAGGAATCGTTATTGATTTTATTTTCGACTAAATTATCGTAGAATACTTACCTGTTCTTATTCTTTAGCATGTCCTGCATGTGTCTGGTATTCAACGCGAGACAGTCNAATATAGGTCCGCAGATCCTTCGTTCTCAAGATACAGGGTGTTAAAATAAGTCCAGTGGCGTCTCGCAGATTCTTATCGTTCCACTATCCGTTTCTTTCTAAAGGCTTCTCTCTCGCATTCGATTTTGATGAGCGTAGAGCGAGGAGGTATTTTTCAACCGTTACTTTTCTGGAAATGTTTTTTGTTTGGGAAGTGATTCATCCTTTGTGGGTATAAATGTATTTTTTTTTGGTTGATTGCTCAGTGTGGTTTTCATCATCGATGACTGAGTTGTACTTGTACCGCAATCGAAATCGTCATCCTGTTTTGCTGGCTGCAGGCGATTTTTTTTTTGGAACAGATGGTCACTTGAAACGGTTTTCTATTCGGATGTAGGTAGTATGGCCGTTTTATTGATGCAAATGGGAGGTGGGGAAGACAACATCCTTTCAAAACGGTGCTGTAGCCATTTTCTATTGATTCAATATGACGTCATGATGGAAATGTCTAAGAAATGTCTGTGCCAGTGAAAAAAAAGGCTTTGAAACTTCTATTTTCATATAATACGTAATTTTTTCACCTGCTTTTCATCTACGAAACTTTTGTTCATAATCTGAACAGCTCTGTGAAGAGTTCAGATTGATATATTTAATGTTTTATTATTTCCTTCTTCACTGGCGATATACAGGGTGAGCCATCGAAAACTTGACATGGAGATTTTGGGTACTAATCTTGCAAATCCTAAAAAACGCTCAGACAGGTCGATTTTTATTGGGAGGGGGAGAGTTTTTTCCCCATTAACAGCGTCGTTACCTCAACCCCGGAGCAGAGGGGTGAACAACCCTTGAACTGGAGGCGAGAGAACAAAAAAAAATTCCCAACAAATCCCTAATCTCTCTTAAAAGTAAAATATTATTTTCTTCACTGGCAAAACAGAACAAAATTTGATCTCTCAAATACCTAATTCAAAAATACCAAATACTATTTATTCTCTTCCATGAATTTGAAACCAATCCAGGATTCGATAAAACGTAATGAGTGAAATATGATTGAAATGCCATTGAATTACAAATTTTATAGGAATCATTATATGCAGGAAACTTCCTAAACAGATGTTTTGCCTAGATTATTCAAAAATATTTTTAGAAACTCCTTTTTACTACCTATCCAGTATTACCCAATTTTCTGTATACTAATACTATCTAATAACATTTTTTTAGTGTTCACTTTGTAAAAATAAACTGCTGTAGGCATTTTCTTTCGTTAAAAAAAAGTTACGAGAAACCTGGTACTTCAATAACATAACCTCATCTCGAAACCCAGTCGCTGCACTCCGTTTCTCTGTTGAAATGATAGGCATTGACCCTAACGATAAATGAATAACTGCGGGCGGAGTTGTAGTAACGTACAGCTCGCGAGTAGTGGGAGAACCTTTTCGTGATTGGCTTACGCGGGTCGGCCATCTTGGCGAGTCTCCCTCTCTTAAGTTTCAAGCGTACAACACACTCTTGAAGTTGAGAGGGAAATTCTCTAAAAGTAACAGGGAAGACGGAGATGAAATACGTTGACTGATGAAAGACGTTTTCCGCAGAGAGAGGGGGCTATGGTTGCGAGCGTGAGCATATAATCCGAGTGGTGGGGAGGTTTGTCAGGCGCAGCAAGTTCTATGCTGGAACTGCTGGTGGGAGATTCAGCGTTTCAGTCACATTGCATATTGAGCGACTGAAGGAGAAGGGAATATGCTCGTAGATGTGAGATGGAAACCTAGTTTCGTATTGTCAGGTTATGAATTGTTTACTATTCTGTGCTTATGACACGTTCAGGACCAATCCTGGGCAATTATTGTACTTTTTCTGTGTAGGAAAGTTTTTCCGTTATGTCGGAATCCACGACTGACGTGTAGTTTTTGGTTACATATGTATTTTCCATGGGTTTAACATTCCAGGCTATTGCGCCAGTTTTCACAAGTAATTCAAAATTTTATTGGCGGACACAACAACATTGAAGTTCAAGGTTTTTTAGTAGTGGAAAAATTCAATTGTAAACATCTGCAGACCTAGGAGTGCCGTGAAAATTAGTCTGTTATTGATTTCTCATAATGTAGAGATACGTTAGAATGGAATATTGAAACGCATTTTCTTTTTTCATTCGTGTTGGTACTTTCCTGGAGTTTTCCTCAGCTCGAGAATCCACCGAGATAAAAAACATTTGACTTCAGCAAAAGTTTACTTTTACCTGTATACATTTTCTTGTATAGCTTTTTGTTGTTTCTTATAGATGTGTTATAATATGCACAGCTTGTTAAAACTAGGAAGAGACTTGAGAATTCTATCTCACTCTCTCACGCAGTCTTCTAACGAACACATATCTTAGGGGAGGTTAAGCCAAGACTTTGAAGTCACTTGCTAGATAAGCTGTACCTACTTCGAAGAATATCATGTACATAGACCTAAAATAATATTATTTTTATATGGAAATTATTTTTTCCATTACCGTCTGAGGGACCTATGACAGACTTACAAATAAATATTTGATGAAGACTCGTTAATGGATGCGTGTTGCTTTCCGCTTTGTTGTACATCGATAATCAAAATAAGATATTCGCCAGACGGGTATTTGAATGATGAAAAATGTATTTTGTTGAATTAACAAGGAGAACGTGACACAATTGGCCGCTAGACCGATTTACATTGTCGGCATTTGCATTTGTAATTGTTTGTCGCTTTTCTGGATGTTTCCAATGGAAATATACTGTTTTTTTCGCCCTCTCCGGAACTTCCGGAATAATATTTTTTATCTGTGCGACTGCAGTTCTCACGCCAAATTACCATTGTGATCGATCGAATCATTTTTGCATGCCATTTTGATTAACGATGCCGATTTGCCTGTTGACGCCGTAGAAAATGGAATTTGCTTTATGGTACTTGCTACATTCGATTAATTTGACTCCAGATATTCACTAATTGATGTCTGATTTGATAAAGAAATGTCACAATTTATCCTAATGAGTGGTTTATTCGTAAAACTATTCATTTGTAGTATAATTCATCTTTAATGTTGTCAACTGATCACTATCGACCAGCTGATGAGATCTTACAGGAGTTATACTCGTATATGACTTACTCAAGCAATTATTATTATTATTTTGAAGCCGGAAATTCATGTGTCACTCAAGCAGTTACTCATGTCTTACTCAAACAATTACTTATGCCTCACTCAAGAAATTACTTCCGTCTTACTCGAGCAGTTACTCATGTTTCACTCAAACAATCACTCCTGTCTTACTCAAGCAATTACTCATATCTTACTCGAGCAATTATTATAGTTATTTGAAAGCAGAAAAATTCATGTCCTTAAACAATTACTCGTGTCTTACTAAAGCAGTTACTTATGTCTTACTCAAGAAATTACTTCTGTCTTACTCAAGCAATTACTTATGTTCTACTCAGCGATTTCTTATGTCTTACTCAAGCAATCACTCGTGTATTACTGAAGCAATTACTTATGCCTTACTCAAGAAATTACTCCTGTCTTACTCGAGCAGTTACTCATGTTTCACTCAAACAATCACTCCTGTCTTACTCAAGCAATTACTCATATCTTACTCGAGTAATTATTATAGTTATTTGAAAGCAGAAAAATTCATGTCGTAAAACAATCACTCGTGTATTACTGAAGCAATTACTTATGTCTTACTCAAGAAATTACTCCTATCTTACTCAAGCAATTAGTCATGTTTCACTCAGCAATTACTTATGTTTTACTCAAGCAATCACTCGTGTCTTACTAAAGCAATTACTTATGTCTTACTCAAGAAATTAATCCTGTCTTACCCAAGCAATTACTTATGTTTTACTCAGCAATTACTTATGTTTCACTCAAGCAATCACTCGTGTCTTGCTAAATCAATTA
>NW_019292701.1:3429-57842 GCF_000500325.1 Leptinotarsa decemlineata
TAAAAACAATAGTTTAAAAATGAGTAAACCAAGAAAAATCCAACAAAAATAATCTAATAATCAAGGACTGTACAAGAAGTTATTAAGTTTAAAATTATTTATTTCAAAAAGATGAGCTTTTGCAAAGAATGTTTTATTTCTTGCAGGTACAACGTTTTGAATTGCAGTCACCACTACAGTTACTATGCTGGAAGCCTTGTCCATCAAAATGAGAGTCTCTTCAAGCACATTATCGAAGAGTAATATCAACTTTTGGAACATCGTCGATCGAAATTAACTTTTCTTTACACACAGTAAACTCATTTCTGGAGAACAGCTGGTTTAAAATACAGTGTTTAGTTCCAAGTTTGTGAAGTTTTCCTTTTTCGACAGATATAATAATAGCAATTATATTACGACTATCCGTCTTGGCTCGATATAAATCTGGTATCCTTACTCGAACGCTTTGGCCTATTTCTGCAATAGGAAATTTTGCATTTGAACGAGCCAACATTTTTTCGGCTTGCTTATCAAGTGATTCTTTAGCTGCGTTACGAGCCTTTCGAATTTCGATTGATTTTGCGTTGAGTAAAGATGCAGCCTTTTCATTATCAGAATTTTCCTTTTCACTGCTCATATTGGCAGAAGGCTGTTGATCGGCCGCTCGCGGGCTTTCATTTATTATGTTCACACTTACAGTGAGTTGATGATTTTCTGGTAGACTATCGGCAGAATGTTGTTTCAGATCGTCTGGTCGAAGGTATTCATTTATTATGTC
Organism: Leptinotarsa decemlineata; assembly: GCF_000500325.1. NCBI lineage: Eukaryota > Metazoa > Arthropoda > Insecta > Coleoptera > Chrysomelidae > Leptinotarsa > Leptinotarsa decemlineata. Next base: position 4,187 of record NW_019292701.1, read on the forward strand.
CACAGTAGGTTACTGATTTTCTGGTGGAATATCGTCAGATTGTTGTTCCAGTTTGGAACGGGGTTCAGGTTCAATCGTAACAGAATCGTAACAGCGGCTGAGTTTTCATCTATGTTATCGCTGTCTACGTTCACGGCATCATCCGCTATGTCCACAATTACGTTTTGTCCTTCACCGGAATCACCATCACATTGCCTAAAGGTCATCTTGACTTACTATCTCCGTTAACCCGTTAAATGATGACAAGACGGATTTTAAACCTACTTTGGGCTTGCAGTCAAACATAGCTTCGTAAGGACTGCGATCGATGCCGGAGTGGTGAGCTCTATTTTTCATGAACTGTACGAATCTTAACCCCTTCGACCATTTTGAGGTTTCATTTGTCTCCAACCATGTATATACCATCTTTTCTATATCCTGATTTGCTCTTTCTACTGAACCTTGAGATTGGCTATGACGGGGTTTGCCGTGTACAATTTTGGGTTCTTCCCACATTTGGCATAGTTCGACAATAACCTTCATTTACGAATTCCCTGCTATTATCACTGTGCAGAATGTATGGAGCTCCAAATATTGTGAAGATATCCAGTAAATGATATGCGACCTCTTCGGCTCATTTTGTTTTTAATGATCTGAGAATCACTTACTTGGTGAGATGGTCTTGATACACCATGATGAACTTAAAATCATTGTCTGCTCGTGTTTGTATGTCGATTAAGTCGACTTGGCATCATTAAGTTGAATTCACTACTTTTCATAGGCTTAACCACTAGCCTTTTTTTGGAACACTTAATTTTTTTAACTTTTTTCACACAAAGCCAAATACCACGCCACAAACTCTTCAGTAATATTTTTGTACTTCGGTTTGAGCTCTTTCATCATCCTATTTCTACCTTCATGCCCAATAAAAATGTAAGTTTCGTGAATAATATCAAACGTTTCATCCAAATGAGAGTAATATTGAATTGGTTCTTTGTCATGTTTCACTGGTACGATTAATTTTTGAACTGTTCCGATCTTCACTAAGTCATACCTCGACAATCGCTGATATTCCTCCGGAGTTTTGCCCTGCGATCTTGTCTTTTGTCACTTGCATTTTGGTTAAAAATTAATAATACTCATTGCGAGAAAATAACTGAGTGTTTTTCCCCTTCGTAAATTTTGATTTATGAATTTCTTCGTTAAAACGTCTTTTCATATCCATCATATCCATAGATGCCGCCATTTTGCGAGATAAACGTACTCAATGCACTCACGTTTTCTCGTTCTCAAACACCGACTTATTACATGGACCACGGGCCCTCGGGCATTATTGATGATGACCGGTCAAAGTGATAAACTAATGACTTTGCCCATAGCTCTTGGGCATTATAAACATTTCGTTTTTTGAATGACAGTGACAATAATTTATTCATAGATCCATCATCATTATAGATGTGTATCATTTCCAGAAAAACTCTTTCCGATTGGTTTGATTCTCTACAAAGGACAGTGGAATTGTTGTAATCCATTTCATGGTCATTATCATTACCATGTTCTGATAATGCACATCTGTTAATGTTCCTCCTGCAATCACTTTTATGAGAAACGATGCGACTTTTTAGAGTTCTTGATGTTTGTCCAATATATGATTTGTTTGACTCCATGCAAGGAATTTTGTAAAATATATTAGATTTTTCTTCATTTTCAGCTAGAGTTTTTTCTCTGCAGTATTACTCACAAATTATTAAAGTATTCTTTTTGCCTATTATAATATCATTGTTTTTGAAAACATTTACTAATTTGGAAGTGAGATTTTGAATGTTTAGTAATGACCTGAAAATGATTGTGTCATTTTGATAACTTGATGAATTTGGAATTATATTTGATAAAGGTATGATAGGATGTTGTCTAGTATCACAAAAAAGTAACTTATTTACTAATGCTGAAATCGAATATAAACATTCTTGACGAAAACATGGATGAGTGATTTTTTTCTATCTTGCTATTCATTAACATAATTAGGTTTATTTTCATTTTAGTGAAGTGATAAGAATGGAAATTGATGATTTCATTGCTGCATATGGATTTTTGGTACCATTTAGTATTCTGCTCAGTTCTTATTACTCTAGTATCTAGGAACGGGATGCTGTTATCAGTTTTCTTTTCAACTGTGAACTGAATATTTTTATCATATGAATTGAAAATTGACAAAACTGTATCAATTTTATCAGGCGGTACTAGCAAAATCAAATCATCCACAAATCGTTTGATAAATGATATATTAAAATTTATTCGTGAAACACATTCAATCAAAAACTCATCTGAAACATGATTTGCAAAATCGATGAAATATTTGAACCCATCGGTTTTCCAAATATCTGTTTATAGAATTTGTTATTGAAAACAAAATAGTTGGATTCAAATATGAACCTCAGAATCTTCATGAAAATAATTTTGTCTAAATTTCAATGTTCTTTGATTTTGAATCATTTTTATCGATATATTTTTCAACTATAGTTAATGACAAATTTGTTTATAAAGAAATTACATCTAAGCTTATGGGAATGTAATTATTCGGTACTCTGTAATTATTAACGAATTCAGTTAATGAAAAAGAATCTCTTACGAAATAGGGATTTTCAGTTTCATAAGCATCTGTGAGTATATTTGTGAGAAATTTTGAAAGTTTACTATTGGTGCATCTATACATGATTGATCATCATTGTTCATCATACAACATCATTGATACCGTTGGTTTATGTATTTTTGGCAAGGCATAAAAACGTGGAGTAATCGAATTACAGATCATAAGAGATTTAGAGGTGGAAATATCTATTATTCTTTCATCTCTAAGTTCTGAAACAATTTTGTTAGCTTTCTGTTGTAGAATACATGTTGGCGCTGATTTTAATTGATAATAATAATTGACTGTTTTAACCTTATCTTATCACTATTGATCAAAATAATTTCAGAATGTTCTTTCAAAAATTGTTTTGCTCTTTCATATATTCCTCTGAAAACATTTCTATTTTGACGATTTTTGTGAATGAAATTTGTTATGATGTTATGATATGTTATGAGTTTAATCTTCCTCTTTGAAGATGATCACTTGGTGATCGAAACACGTGTCGAGGTGTTAAAAATAATGATTTTGGTGAAAAAAACTCCAGTAATACTCATGATGTTTGTGAATTGAGATCTATATAAGTTTTTTTATCATCATCAAGAGTGTCTATAATATATTCTGAATCTGTCAAAATAATTGGAATATTTANAAAGTTACATTTTCATAGTCAATATATATATATATATGTATGTATGTTAGGCGGTAGTTTTGGAGACACCAAAAATGCATATCCTTTTTTTATATACATCGTTTCAGTAACTGATATATAGTCGATGTATACAAAAAATTGTTTTCCAATCAATATGTATACACTTGAAAAGTTTTATTTTCTGCACATATATTTGGATTAATCATTTGAACTTGATCTCTTTGATTCAGGTGTTTTTGCCTATTGTAAAAACAAACTTTCTTCTCTCAATTCACTTTTTTCAATTTTGACGTACCAATCACTTTCACGAATGCACTCGTGAGATAGAATCTCTTATTTTATACGTATATATTCCCCAAAAAATAATTTTTGGGGATGCATTATCTCTTATTTTAGCTGTGTTTTTAATATTATACTTTCAATTTTTGTTCAAAATTACTTGAATTCAAACCAGTTTTGTTTATATTAAGAGCTCAGATCAGATAGTAGTTTCAACTGAATTTATCATGAAGTGTTTTTTATTATTAAAATTCAAGATTATGTTGAGGAACCATTTAACTATTTTCTGGTGTTTTGCATGCAATTGCAACTATTGATTGAATGAGAAAACGCATCAACCTACAGAAAAAGTCCTTATATTCGAACATATTTGGAAATAACTCAATATTTTCGGAATTTATCCCTCAGTTCCAGTTTGTGAGAAAAGTTTCAGTTTTATTTATAGTACTTGTTACTGTCATGTATTCTTGTTAAGTCATTTTTGACATCTCAGCTGGCAGTTGATGGAAAAATGTATTGGATGTACGGTAGAGAATAATAAATATTTGTAGAAATATCGCCGTTAGTGTTCCAAAAAGTTCGGCTTGAAATATCGGATGGGCCGTTCTTATGTCAAGAAGTTCGAAACAACCATTTCGAACATCTTCTGAACTGAATTCAGCTTATTTTCTCAAATTATAAAGTTAAACATCGATATATTCAGGTCAATATTCAATGTTCCGCCATTTTTGAGTATGTGAAGATATTGACTTTTATTTTAGGGTTGTGAGGTATTCGTTCAAAAGAATGTGTCACAAGACCCCCTTTCTATTTCATTCTTTACCAGATGGCGTCCTGTCAGCATCTTCAGAGTAAATTTTACTCCAAAATATAGAATTCATGCATCAAATTCATCATCCCAAGTTTCGATTTTTTGAGTTGACCCGTTCAAAAAATGAAAAGATGAGGGAACATTAAAGAAAAGTACTGTATATTGTTTTTCCGAAAATTGTTTCTTAAAATATGCATTGCATCATTGTGAAATTTGTAAATAGTTGAACCCTTTCAATGAAAATGAATAAATATATATTGCTCTCGATATCTTTAATATTTTATAAATATATATCATATATAATGAACATTAATTCCCATAGTATTATATCGATTAGGAAAATTATTGAAATTTTTTGTAAAAGCCACGAGATTTTCATTTACAATACAATTTTTTAGTATCGCCAATAGTTTCGAAGTTATTTCATGTTGAAATTTTCCCAAAATGTATTCTTTGCTCATTTCTGTGATATCAATATTTGGTATGGAGGGTATAACTTGTATAATGTTGAAAAGTGCCCCCAACGATACCGCTGTTCTATCATTAATGATGTGGTACCTTTAATGGGACAGAGACACGGTTGAGCCCAGAGAGGGNTGGGGTTGTGATATAATTTAGTGATTAAAAAAATACAGAATGAAAAACATATTTTCCATTTGCTATTCGATTAACTGAAATTTGACACATCTCCAACCATAACCATTACGAACCTGAATCTAATGTGATTTAAAAATGACGAAAATATCTATTTCGATCATAATATATAAACTCAACATAACTGCTTCAACATAACCAATAAATGTTTGTTCCTAATTCAAAAGAGGTCTCTTTAAAACTAATTTGATATATCGTATATTACATTTCAACATTTTCAAGCAAAGAATGTCCCGAAAAGAGACATTTAATCTCATAGATGATATACAAATCGACACACCTGTTGTTCTCAGAACTATTAACTACATACCAATATGCACACTTTTTTTGAGACTTGTTTTCCAATTCCATAGACAGATGTGAATACGCTTGCTCAGGCTCTATGAATTCAAAATGAACAGAAAAATAAAGAAAAAATCCGCAAACAGACATAATATTTTTATTCGAAGGTGTGTGATGGAAGTGAGTGCAGTGTTAAAATTTTGATTCATGACAAATAGGGGGGTTAGTTCATCATTGAACTAACCCCCCTATTTGTTAAAGTTACATTTTCATAGTCACTATCAATTGAAGACAACTTTTACAATATATTATATTTCCTAATTGATCTTATTGACCCGACTTCCATAAAAAGTTTTAGTTTTCAATACCTGTACTTTTCTTTGGTTTCAGCTTAATGTGGTACTCACAAAAAAATTTTCACAGATTATTTCAATTGAACATTTCATTATAAAAGAGAGAGGCACTGCTTGTCATATATCTAGAAAACCAATCTTTTAGAATTATATTCCTGGTGATATGGAATAATTGATATTGCAACTCTAACTTTATATTTTAGTGAGAAAACAAAGAATAAATAAGCAATTCAAATACTCAATAATTATCGATAAGATTTTAAATATCATATATCAAAATATATTCCCATTATTCCTTTAATGTTATGAAGATCGGCGGTAATCAGCTCAGTAGTTCACTTAACTTCAAAGAAACATGTCACCTGATTATTTGTAGGATGTGAAGTCAAATGAATTTAATATCGTTTTGTAATCTTCAATGGAATCTGTATCTTTCATCAAGTTGATATTGGTATCGCCCGTGATTACGTGATTTTTTTGCTATTTATCAAGTAATTGAAGAGATCAATCAGTATTGAATAATTTTGGGCAGCTATTTGGGATTTATATATCCCTGTTATCGTTATGGTATCATACCAATTACATATTTTGACTTCGATAGGTCTTGACTCACCTAGGTTGATGATATTGGATTCATATTCTAAATGATTTTTCAAGTACATAATCACGCCATCGTGAGTGTTCCGACACCAAGTCATATTCTTCAAGAGGAAGATTAAACTCTCTTGAAGATGATCACATGAAAATCGAATCATTCATTCGTGGGTATATGCAGTTTCATATTCTCTTCTACTACATGGGCGGAAAAGTCTCGGGCCTAACATATAAATGGCGCTAGTCTTATTGCATTCACCGCTTTTTCAGTTAGTACTAACCTTAAAAAAAATCTATTGAAATTTCATGATATTCTACTCTTGAGATTGTGAGTTACTGTGCTGAGAATGTCACTGCTTTTGTTATTTTCAAAACAATGGATAAAAAATAATTTCGTGTTTTGATTTCACACTCATTTCTGGTAGGAAAAAATTCCGTTCAAGCGAAACAATGGTTCTAAATGTTTTATAAGGACTCCGCTCCATAAGAAACAATAATTGAACGTTGGTTTGCTGCAATCAAACGTGGTCGTAGAGATACCGATGACACAGAACGCAGTGAACGTCCAAATGAGGCAGTGTCACTAGAAAACAAACAAAAAAATCCACAAAATCGTTTTGAATGATCGAAAAGTGAAGTTGCGTGAGTTAGCTGACATTGTGAAGATATCAAAAGGAAGTGTTGGCCTCATCATGAGCATTTGACTATTAGAAAGCTCTATTAAAGTAGGTTTCGCGCGGGCTCACTGTTGACCAATAACAAGAACATCTTGATGATACTGAGCAGTGTTTGGTCATACTCAAACATAACAAACCGGAATTTTTGCGTCAATGTGTGACAATTTAGGAAACATGGATTCATCACTTTACACCGAGATCAAAACGATTGTCATCTGAGTGAGGAGTAACCGTTGAACCTCGTCCGAAGTGACCGAAAGCACAACAATCGGTTGGAAAGGTTATGGCCTCGGTATTTTGGGTTGGACATAGTGTAATATTCATCGACTTTCTTGAGAAGGGAAATGCCATCAACAGTGAATTGGCAACAGGCTGAAATTCCTAAGAAACGACCGCATATAACAAAAAAAGTGTGTTTCATCAAGACAACGCAGTGTGTCACAAGTCTATCAAAACAATGGCAAAACTACACGAATTAAACTTCGAGTTGCTTCCACATCCACTGTATTTGCTAGTCTTGGCTCCCAGCGACTACTGGCTGTTCGCAGACCTCAAAAAAAGGTCACTGGTGAAAAAAATTTGCTCGATTGAAGAGGTTATTGCTGGAACTGGGGCCTATTTTGAGGTAAAAAATAAATTGTTTCAAAAAAGTAGTTTTGAAATGTTAGAGCGGCGCTGGAATGATTGTGTGGCTTTTGATGGAGATTACGTTGATGATTAAAGCCAATCATGAATAAAAAAACGCTTGACTTTCCAGCCCATGTGTGATAATTTGCAAATATTTCATATTCCAATATATAAAGTCATTGAAAATCCACTCTAGTTTATATAATATGGAATGTGTCTGGGTTGATTTGGTTACAAACACTTAAGAAATATATTGCGACTGTGTAATATATATTTCATTTAGACGAATACAAATAATCTGCGGGAATCTTAACCAGCGGGTGTTTCTGAGGGAGTACTTCTACCTATCCGTTGGTTTGGATAACTGTCATCTAATTACTAGCGTGTCATAATGAGAAGGTGCCTTTCTTGCTAAAATCGATAGATAGACCCATCGACGTCTACTCGAATGACCCGATAGATCACCTTATACGACGCCCCTAGATTTTTTCAGGAGATATCAGTTATCTAAAGTGTACGATACACAGCCGCCGTCCGTTCTAGAATTCAAGTACAGAATAAAAGGAGTTTGCTACGAAATTACTACACAAACATTTCATAGTGATAAATGAATTTGTGAATAGACTTCAATGTTGTTATTATTGCCAGGAAGTGAGAAGTGGATATTTCGAACACTCACTGGAATTAACAGAACTGAGTTTTGATTTTTTTTGTGAATTTTATGATAATTAACGCTTGGTTGCAGATTCTTGAAAACAATATAAAACTGCCATTTATTCAACAGCCGTTTTTTATTTGAAAAAAAAAACAGTTGAGAATGCCCTTTTGGCGACTAGTGTTGCCACGCTATTTTTTGTCTCAATAATAACTTTATGAAATGATTTCTTCACGATAACATTGTACGACCTTGATATTTTATCGAAAATACCGAGAAAGGGATACTTCTTACGCCCGCTCTATGGACAATTGATGCTTCAGGGGTATACATCAGTAGTCCAAACAACACCGCTAATACTGTAGACGTTTTCTGATATCCTGTATGAAATACCCCTTCCATCTTATTCTCTCCGAGTGAAAGTGGCAACACTGCTGGACGCAGAAAAGATTATAAAATAAAAATTGAAATACTCAAGGACGTAAATAAGGTGGAATAATGTAACTGTATTTATAATATACAAGGATGCAGAAACAGTTGTATTATGTGCGGATTCAGAAAAAATATATATAAATTTGTAGTAAACTGCATCAGTTTTGAGATTAGTTTATATACTTCGTAACCACCTATCAGAAATAGCCTAAACTTCACATCTATCTTATTGAAATCTCATTTACTCCGAATGGATGCAGAATAACCAGGGGTGATTTGGGTGGTTTCAATTTTGTAGTGAGGTAAAACATTTTGAAGATTTTTTTGAAGTTAAAGAACGGTATGGTAGATTTAACTCAGGTTGCTAATGTCTGTTCTACTATTCTTCGCGTTTGGTACTTTTTCAATGTGAATCATTTCTGTTATACTTCTCTTCTCATGGTTGCATTCATATACTAAAACTTTGGTGTCATTGAAATTTGGATTGTGATCTTCAGTTCAAGTTAAAGAATGGTATGGTAGATTTAACTCAGGTTGCTAATGTCTGTTCTACTATTCTTTGCATTTGGTACTTTTTCAATGTGAATCATTTCTCTTATACTTCTCTTCTCATGGTTGCATTCGTATCCTAAAACTCTGGTGTCATTGAAATTTGGATTGTGATCTCCAGTGATAATATGTTTATCCAGGGCTGTGCTCGAGTTTTTTATATATTTGTATCCATATAGTCGATTACTCAGAAGTTGCGATGTCAGCCCTCTATGTGAGTTTTATCGCAATCATAACACGGAATACAATAAACCAAGTCAGATGGTTTCATTATAGGAACTTTGCTTTTGAGTAGTGTGAATTTTAATTAGATTTTGAGATTTGTAACAGGTTTGATTGTTTTGTTTTCTAGAGATATTAACTATATTTGAGAGTCAGTCGATGTCAGTCGAGTAGAGCGGTTCGTATCAGAGTAGTCCGCTGTGTGATTTCAAATTATTTAAAAAAAACTCTCAACGACATTCCAAACCATAGTAACAACTTTTTCATTCTGTCAAAACAAATAATTACATACCTAGTATCGAAATGCCGCTTACCAAAGGAGATATGGATGAAATCAAGTCACTCGTCAGTGAACAGATACGCAGCATTTTCAGCGAAGAATTTTTGCAAGATATAGCTAACAAGCTATTCAGTAAATTCGAAGAAAAACTAGAAAAACGACTGGACATGCAGGAAAAGGAAATCCTCGAGCTAAAAAATGAGGTATGTACCTTGAGAACTAAATATTTGGAAATGGAAACACTGCTCGACAAACAAGAACAGTTCTCCAGAAATCTCAACATAAGAATTTTCGGGGTTGAAGAAGAAAAAGGCGAGGATCTACCAAAAAAGATTATTTGTATCCTAAATGAGAATCTTGATCTCAAAAATATTAAATTAACTGATATCGAGAAGATTTACAGAGTTCCCGCGAAAAACATCAACATCAGTAACCCACGACCTTCAGCTGTATTGGTACGCTTTTTCAACGATAAGACACGGAGCTGCTGTGAGGAACAGAAAATATCTCAAGAATACAGGGATAATCATAAAGGAGGACTCAACTAGGTTAAAACTTGATATTTTGGACAAAGCAGTGAAAAAGTTTGATAAGAAAAATGTTTGGTTCACAAATGGCTCAATCTATGTTAGGTATAATGGTGCCACTGTTCGCGTCGATTCATTAAGGTTCTTAGACACTATTCAATAGATTGTCTTTAGTTTGTTTTTTGAAGATTACAGTAGTTTTTTACTATTAATTTTTCCTGATACTATACGTATTTTTGATTTTTGAAAATAGTAGTATGCACTAATGCAGAGTTCATGTCAAAATGTAGGTAATCGAATATTCCACAGGGTGGTTACATGCAGCGGCTTGTGTACTTGAATTTAATTGCATTAATTTTTTTATTTTGTAATACTGTCTGACACGACTCCTACTATACATTTGCTATATTCTCATTTTTTGTCTTTGTCTTTCTGCCCTTTTATCCTAACACTCTTCAATCCTAAATATTTTCTTTTTTCTCTCCTTTTTTTATTACACGTTATTCTACTAATAACTGTCTCTGTTTAGATGAGCCTGAAATTCGCCCACTTAAATGGTCGCTCTCTTCTGAGTGATTTCAATGATTTTTCTACCCAGGTGGAAAATTCAAATTATGATGTCCTGGGTATTACGGAAACATGGCTCCGCTCTGGGGGTGGGTACCGACGCTGTGAGAATTCCTAGCTATGAATTTATTAGACTTGATAGACAAACACATGCTGGGGGAATGGGTATGTATATAAAATGTAACATTAAATTTGAAATCCTTATTAGAGAATGTTCGGAATTTATTGAACAGTTGTGAATAGATTTGCGTTATAGAGAAGAACGTAATTTGGAATATTTGTTGATATCCACATTTTTCTTGATATTCAGGGTACATAATGACGATTATTTCGGATAAAGAGAAGAAAGAGAAGAACGAAGTTATGTTTTTCTTCTCTCTCCAACTCATAAAATTTCGAAATTATATTGGTATTTTTCTCTTGATTTTGCTGGCAGCAAATTATTCATTGCAATATTTGCTTGCCCCGCAATAGCTGGTGGGGTAGCACAAAATCCGATCACTTGTAGACTCATTATACAAATAATGAAAAACTCAGAGAATATGAGGATGTGGAATGAAAGAAATGTAGTATAATTGACGTGAAGCCTGTTTTCTGTTTGGGGTGAAAAATTTCAAATAACATAAATATTTGCTAAGTATTCAATTAAAAGCTATATGTTTTGAACGATTTTTGTGCAACACGCCTATAAAACACTAAATTTAGGAATAACGTGAAATTTAAAGCCCATAGTACGACAATAAATCATGCAAATAGGGTCTTGGGGTTATAATACAGGCATAAGCAACGTTAGAGCTGTTCGGCTCGATACTCAACCAAACTACCAGCCAAGAGAGAAACCTCATCAATTAGAAGCTGCCTAGTTATTATCATACGCCCTAATAGCTCTTTTCATCTGTAACGGAAATTCAATCTGAAATTTAATAATGTTCATATTTCAGTGAAAGTTTTATTCAATGAGATATTAAGTATTTTTATGGCCAAGTATTTATAGTTAGAACAACTCTGTGTTGATTCGAAATGGTAGACTTTTTGACTTTTATTGGAAATATTGAAAATTATCTTGAAAAGATAGATAGATAGATTGATAGATAGTTGTTGATTGGCATGCGAAAAGCAGCAGCCGAATGTACAGTATGTTTCCAAAAAAAAACAATTGGAGGTGTCAGAAATTAAAGCACCGAAATGCCATTGTAGACATTTCGATGAACAGGCATTTGAAGGAAGATTTGCCATCGAAACTGTTTGATATTCAGTAAGGATCTTCTTGCTAAGCCTAGATACACTGGCAATTTTATTCGCAACAGAAAACGAAACATATTATTTCTCATGAGAACACATAGGCGATTACTTAGTTGCGGCAACTAAAACTTTCCAACACGTACGATATTACTAGAGGCCACATATTCTGTTCAAATCTGGTCAAAATCTGTTTTTTCGTTAAACAGATGTCGCTCCCCCCCCTATGAACAATAACCCTAAAAAGTCGAAACTTGTGCAAGCTATAGCTAAAGAGGTCTTACCTTTCAAAGTGCGACTTCTCGAGCTGAAATATTATTTAATCGCTAAAACTGAAAAGTTTTTAGTTTGCAAAGTAACAAACATTAGAAATGAGTACTTTTCCCAATCACCAAAACTGCAATACTCTTCTCGACGCGCGTTTCACCAAATGAGTTGGCGTCTTCAGGAGACGAAAAAAACCAATTCCTAACTTTAAAATTGGTCTCTATTCATAACTAACAGGCTACACTTTCACTTTCATTTTTCGAAACAAATCGATAATTTCGAGTGGAAATTCACTGGAAATGTTCTCGAGAGAATTTTCGCTAATTTCAATAGTGTAATTTATAGAAAGGTAAACAACTGATTTTCAGAAACGAAAGCTTCTGAAAATCAGTTTTCATATATAGAAAACCAATGGTGGGATAGAACTACATTATTACGCAGTGTTGCCAAGACTCTAAGAGTTCTATTTGCATAAGAATTTCAATATAAGAAATATTACTGAATAATTTCATTATATGAGTTCCTCAATTCTTAATAGGGTAAAAACATTAATTTCATGAAAAGTCCGTAAAAATTAAATTCATGAAAATATTTTTTTCCACAGGAAAATTAGAGAGCTTGTTGACGAGACCTGGCTCAAACCGTAATTCATTTTCAATACGAGGTTATAACAAAAATATAGTGTTCCTGTTCCTTATATCTGAAAAAATTAGAAAATTTTCTTTTCTTTTCTTTTCCATAATTAGGTATGTCATGATCAATGGAGTTTTAAATATATCGAACATGTGCTTCAAAATTATAGCTATAATTGTGGAGTATACATTTCATATTTTTTCAGGCAATTCTGGAGAAATGAGCCTTTGACAGAAAGTTTTTCACCAAGTCAATCTCATCGAAGCAAAAAAACAGTCTTGCGTGATCAGTGTCAGAGGTTATGTTAAATACAATAAACTTGATGATGACTGTTTAATCCTTTTTGGGTATTGTGATATTTGTCTTCAGTATTTGAAAAATATTTTTTTTGACTATGGAGACACTAATTCTGAGAAGACGTAAATACCTGTAATGATTTATTCAATTACATATTTATATATTTTTCTTTTTATTTACGTATATTCATGTTTCTACAATCTGATAGACTTTAATACGTCAATAAATACTCTTTTCACAATAAAAATATTTGAAATGGTGGAATACAAATGGAATGGTTTTATCCCATTTCAACTCGTCGGAACACAAATATAATTTTCAGAACGGAAAAATAAATTCCACATATGCCAGTCATCTAATCTCAAAGGGACATGAGTTCGACCTTGAATACAAACCCCTCCATTTCCAGAAGAAAGGTTTGAAACCTGTTGAAGAGTATGGAAATAAACAAATTCAAAAACTGTGAACGATCAAACTGAATTGAATAATTCGCCTTTATTGAATTTGTTCATACCCAGGTAATAATAGATAGGTTAGGTAGACTTTCTAACATTGTATTGATACCTGACTTTTTCAGGTATATTTTTTCAGGTAGATTTATTCCTTAGGTGGACGAATAGGTACTAGGTTATAGTATATAAGGTTGTAATTTAGAAGTAACTCTCAGTTATGCTTGAAGAAGCTATTGTATAGCGAAACACGTGTCGCGGTTTTTGTAAAACCCTTATAGTGAAAATCATAGAATAAACTCTATTGATTAGTGTTTCGTCATAAGTTACCTATTAACTCTTCAAAGTTTATAAATAATTCATGTAAATGAAATTATTCAATCTTGGAACACCTATATAAGCCGTCGAAGATAAGTGGCATAAAAATAAAAAAGTACCTAATAATGAATGAAAATGATTTTTGAACAAAAATGCGAACAAACATGAGAATATTTTTCTATATTTTTATAATATTTGTCTACCATCATCTTGATGAGAAAGTGCGTTAAGAAGATAACTAAGAGTATTTAGCATTTAAAATGAAATTTTGTGGTTGATTAATTTACAATAACCTTACAATAACACTTGTCATATGGCTAACAGAAGAAATAGCTGAATAAATATATCTTGGGAATATCCATAGAGTTGCAGGAAGTGAACACACTTTTGAAACTACTCGACGATGAGACGTCCAGGGAATAATCAACCTTTATTTCGGAATGATTATTGATAACATTTTGGATCTTATACTAATTCATGACTGCTATAACAAGTGAATAAGTTGTAATCATTATATCAGTATTTTATTGTGATCAATTGTACCTGTAATAGAATAAGAATTGCTGTAGTACATACGAGTAGTTTGCTAGTCGTAAAGTTATTTAACATTATGTTCAACAATCAAACCAAAGGTTTTTTGAATACCCTTGTTTCTTTACATTCAATTGTTGATTTCTGTATATGTAGTTAATTGTATTGTGTGAATATATTCTCAATAATACGTCTTTTGGGAGATTTCATTTTAATTTTGTCCACAAGTATATGATTTCATATTCTCTTCTTACTGATCTACTTAATGTAAAAACATTGTTTCAACTGGTAGTTGTTATCATTGAATTATTTAGAATGGTACATTTTTTGTACATACTGAAACAGTTGAATTCGTTATTATCTCCTAATTTTTTCCATTAAAAATCGTTTCATTAATGATTTTGTTTTAACCTCGTGCAAGTATTGATAAGGAATTATAATTTGAGCCATGTCTCATGAACAAGCACTCCAATATTACCGAGAAAAAAACATTTTCTATAATTCAAGATCCACTATTTTTGATAATTTTCCATCAAAAATCGTTTTCCACAAATATTCGTTTCAACCCCGTATAAGTATTGATAATGAATTATAACTTGAGTCAGGTCTCGTAAATAAGTACTCTACGATTAGTGAGAGAAAATTATTTTCCATAATTCACGATCCACAGTTTTCCATTATTTTCTATAAAAAATCGTCTTCCACAAATATTTGTTTCAACCCCGTATAAGTATTGATAATGAATTATAACTTGAGTCAGGTCTCGTAAATAAGTACTCTACGATTAGTGAGAGAAAATTATTTTCCATAATTCACGATCCACAGTTTTCCATTATTTTCTATAAAAAATCGTCTTCCACAAATATTTGTTTCAACCTCGTATAAGTATCAATGAAGAATTATAATTTAGGCCAGGTCTCGTGAAAAAGCTCTTTAAGATTACTGAGAAAAATTATTTTCTATCATTTAAGATCCACTATTTTTCATTATTCTCCATCAAAAATCGTTTTTATCATTACTGTAGTTTCACCGTTATTTCAACTCCTCGACACGTGTTTCGATCACCAAGTGATCATCTTCAAGATGAAGATTAAATTGAAGATGATCACGTGTCGAGATGCTGAAATAACGGTTTGGTGTTGGGAAAAAATTCCAGTAATATTCA
The DNA here is from genome assembly GCF_000500325.1 of Leptinotarsa decemlineata. Taxonomy (NCBI): domain Eukaryota; kingdom Metazoa; phylum Arthropoda; class Insecta; order Coleoptera; family Chrysomelidae; genus Leptinotarsa; species Leptinotarsa decemlineata. Next base: position 19,852 of record NW_019292701.1, read on the forward strand.
TTACTACACCAAAGGTTCCAAACAGTAGATCATAAGTAAAAATCATTTTCCACAAATTTTTGTTTCAACCGTATTGATAATGAATTATAACATTAACCCAGAACTCGTGAACAAGCATTCTAGATTTCCTGTGGGAAAAGTTATTTTCATAAATTCAAGGTCGTCAAAAATCGTTTTTCACAAATTTGTGTTTTTGAACAAATTTCTGTTTTATCAACTATGTATATATTGACTATAATTTGGCATTAAATATTGAGAAAAAACAGCTTGAGACACTTGTGACTATGGGATCCACAAATCATACTATCATTAAATATTTCTATTTTTTACTGACTTTGATGAAATAAATTTTTTCACTCTAGTAAGAATTGATGAACTGATATATTTAAATTATTTAGCAATATTTCTCATATTGAAATTCTTATGCAAATGGAACTCTCAGATACTTGACAACACTGCACAATAATGTGGTTCTATTCCACCATCGGTTTTCTCTACATCAGAAGTTGGGGATGAAAATTTGTGGATAACTTCACACTAATGTGGTGCGACACTAAATTTTTCTGATTTTCGAAATTGGATAAGGTATGCATGTTTTTTGAAATAAGTTATAATGGCTAGCTTGCTTTCTGCAGATTGCAACATATGACTATAGTATCTTTCACTGAATTACTGTTTCATATAAGGGTTGCTTACTCGAAAGACCTGCTGCATTACGGAAAATATTATTGCATGTTTAGTTTTGACTCATCACATTACGACGGAAGGAATTTGGATGAATTTGTAACACCCATACATTTTTCGTATATTTAGATTCGGAGACAAATCGCATGTTTGCCTAAGCAAACTTGAGTTGTACTATACTAGTACTGAAGAAAGTTATACAATATTGTTTTGCTTGATTTTTGGTTCCATCGATAGTGGAAATATTTGCATTTTCGCTTATGTTCTTTACACCTGTACAAGAGAGATCATTCTCTTTAGTTTTGCATACACAAGTGGAAAGTTTATAAAATGTCACTTCAGCGCTTTTGCTTCTCAATCCTTCGACTAAACATTTTACAATGATATCATAAGTTTGACTAGGCACACGCAATTCGGCTTGATTCTTAGGATGAGTGGTAAGTAAATTAGAAAATTGTGTCCTTTGATTTGGTGGGTTAGGGTGGTAGAGATTGGAAGAAGTTGAGAGTCGAACCGGACAGAAGCGGACCAGCGGACGTTGGGGTGGTGAATTCCGCAGCATGTACAGCTAATTACGCAGTCACTTAGCGTTAATGGATGTGGTCGCCTTACGTTAACGGTTAACGACACACTAATGACCTGGCATTTACATAGAGACCGTGGATAGGGGCGAAATGGAAATTTGGTTCGGGGCGAGCGGCGAGCAACCACCGCCACTGTGTCTCATTCCTACAGATTCTATCTGAAATTATCAAAACATGCACGATAGCTCGCAATGCGATTGCGAACAATGAGAGTATATTTATAGATATTTATGTCCGTAGATTAGCGACGACTCGACGTCAACGATAAATAAAAGCGTCGGCGTTTCGAGAAGGGCCTATCTCCGAATCCGTGACACTCATGGCCAATGCATCGATACCGCAAAATAAATTTCTGTATATGTGTCAGAGGAATGATGGATTGAGGTCGGGCAGACAGCGATGGCGTCCCGATCCAGACTCGGTCTGAGGCGCGTCGCGAAGCGCTATGATCGAGTCAAAATAAACGGAAAAACTGACAAGCTTACATTAATTCGCAAAAGCTGAAAACTATATAAATCATTATAAATATAATACTGAAAGTCTTCACCAATCCCGTAAGTGCTAAAAACATTTTTCTCGTTAACGGTGAGGGTTATCGTAAAGATGGGTAGATTAAAAGTTGTAGACCATGCAATTTTCTACAAAAATTGTTCTTATACTTTATTTTCTACAATTCACCATTTCTGAGATATCGCCATTTCAAACATCGATAATACCAATATGCAGTCCTACGCGTTCTTTATAAGTGAAGGTAGAAGTGGAATCTCTGGCGTGGAATTGATCTAAAACAAGAACTTGGCCTAAGATTGAAAACAGTGGTTGCATCTTTTGACACAACCAACTGATCTTCAGCCTTCAGAGGTTCAATAAGTGTCTACACATATTATTTGTATCATTCTGGGGATGAATATCTATTATTATCATTATCATTATTTTTAACTGAAGTTTGCGCTGGTCAGGCCCTATTTCTTGAAGGCCCAATGCGCACCAGCATTATCAACCAACGACCACTTCCCACATCGTGGGATAAGTGATCATTGGGTCCAAGAATAATGTGTCATGAGCAAGCGCAGTGAGCTAAGAATGACAGCCTTCTGCATCTGTACAGCTGATATTTCTGCCTTAGTGCGGCAGACGGGAATGACTTTGAGATTCGAGAGTGGAGAGAGCATCTTCCACCAATGACTCCAATATTCAGAACGACCATTTTGACACAGTGGTCTGGATAGAGTATGCGAAGTTCGAAGAGAAAATCTCGATATTTTATTCGTTTCTCCTCCTCTTTTCGGACGATATTCGTCTCGCCAGAAGCTGAAATCTCTACGACAAATATCGTCTTCCCCTGGTGGTCGAAAAGGACTACATCAGGCTCATTAGGTTGTATGACCCTGACGGTGGGAAACGAATAGTTCCAATAAATTCGGCACTTCTCGTTCCCCACAACGGATTCGATATTCCCCGGAGCGTAGGGCACCACCGGTGTCTCGTCAATACCGCGTTATGTCATTATTATCATTATTATTATTATTATTATTTTTATCGTAGTGTGCGCTGGTCACTCCCTATCCCCCGAAGCCCCGATACATTCGGGAGGGCGCGTCAGCATTATCAACCAATGAGCACTCTCCACACCGTGGAGTAAGTGACCATTGGATCCGAGAATCTTGTGTCCTGAGCAAGCGCAGTGAGCCAAGAATAACAGCCTTCTGCATCTGTGCGGCTAAGATTTCTGCCTTGGTGCGGCAAGCCGGTATGATTTTAAGATTCGAGAGTAGAGAGGACATCATTCCACCAAGGACTCCAATAATCAGAACAATCATCTTGACAGAGTGATTTGGACAGAGTCTGCGGAGTTCGAAGGGAAAATTTCAATATTTTATTTGTTTTTCGCCCTTTTTTTTGGCGATATTCTTCTCGCCAGGAGCTGAAAACTCCACGACAAATATCGTTTTGCTCTGGTGGTCAAGAACGACTACATCAGGCTTATTAGCTTGTATGAGCCTGAGGGTGGGGAACGAATAGTTCCAATAAATTCGGCACTTCTCGTTCTCCACAACGGATTCAATATCCTCCGGAGCGTAGGGCAACACCGGTGTCTGGTCAATACCGTAGGCCGAGAGCGCATATGTTGGAAATGCTGATAGCAAGTGCATTAGGGTTTTGTGCGCCTCGCGGCAGGCCCCGCACCTTGTGTCAGGAACCTCTATACCCATCACGCGACTGCGGTAGACTTAGGTGTTGAAGACACTATCCTGGCAAGCCATGATAGACCCTTCAGTTTCTGACTTCAGCCCACTCGACCTGAGAAAAGCGAACGTCAGGCGCTTTGATAAGCCAAGGTCTCCAATGTTATTGAGCCACATGCATTGGCTTATCCTTGTGTCTCCTTAGAAGTGAGGTGATCTCTGCGGCTTTTATCTGAGCTTTTTGCTGAACGGTTTCCAACTCGTTGACAAAGTTGTTATCACCTCGTTCAGAGTCGAAAACTATACCGAATTCATCAGCTGCTCGGGCAGCTGCCCCAAAGAGAAATACTCCAATTCCTGCTCTCTCATGGTCACGGACCATGCAGAGAAGGGGATCCGAACTCCTAAGAACTTTACAGGCTGTATCCAACACCATTCTGTCATGCAGATACTCCAAACTCGAAAGTCCACGGCCTCCCTGTTTTCGGGGGAAGTACAACCGTGGAACGGACAATTTGGGATGCAAACTTCTATAGAGATACATCATTTTTTGGGTCTTTACGACGAGTTGATACAGCTACTCCCTTGTCCACTTCACTACTCCAAACGAGTAGAGTAAGATTGGAATGAGTGACGTTGTTCCACCCCGAGGTAAGTATACGTCTCTCCGGTATCCAGATGGTGTAGGATCATTCACGAGCTGCACGTTCTCTCCGTAGTCTCTGCACCGTCTTCTTTTGAGATGGACCATTGCACATTTGTCCATCACGAATTTCATACCGATAGCATGCGTGTACTTTTCCACCACCCTCAAGGACTGATGGAGATCCTTCTCTCCATCCTATTATTATTATTATTCTCATCATTATATATGCGCTGGTCAGGCCCTATCCCCTGATACATTCGGGAGGGGGCGCCAGCATCATAACATCTGTCCGGCTAAGATTTCTGTCTTAGTACGGCAGGCCGGTATGATATTAAGATTCGAGAGTAAAGAGGGCATCATTCCATCAAGGACTCCAATAATCAGAACGAACATCTTGACAGAGTGGTGGATAGTGTCTGCGGAGTTCGAAGAGAAAGTCTCGATATTTAATCCGTTTTTCTCCCTCTTATTATCATTATCATTCCCAAACATCAAAACTGCAAAACTCTTTTCGACGCATGTTTCACCAATCAAAGTAGCATATTCAGGAGATGAAGTACTAATTACTGAATTCCTATACGAAATAAGCTGTGATTATTCCAAAAAATATATCGGTCAGACTCAGCGAGTTATTATAACTCGTTTCAAAGAATACACAGCATACATTAGATTTTGGAGACAAGGACAGTCTAATGTCGCTCAACTAGCCTTGGAGAATGGCCGTGGAATAATTGAGAACCGACTGAAATTATCAGATCGGTGCATGACATTAGAATATTTGTTTGTTTAGAAAGTTTGGGAGTAGTAAATATTCTTGTAGAGATCCATGAAATGGAACGAATTGGCTTGCTATCTACGTTTACCACTAGTTCCTCATAGAAATTCACTTCAGTAATAGTAACTAATTGGAAATCAATTGATGAATAGTCTCAATGAGTAAGGTCCACCAGAACTGTTCCACATGAATACGAAAAATAATAAAAAAAATTGTTTTCGCAAACATAACCTTGGAAAACAATAGTAGCAGAACAATGATATTTATTTTATAGAGATATCTGAGGTTGAGGTCGACTGAGCTTTTTTCAGGATTTTCATATGTCATTCGTCTGCTGGCGAATTACCGGCATTATCCAAACAGTAAACTAGCCTGAAAATCTTTATTTTGACGTCACTCAGTATATACTTTGGAGGTAATTGAGTCATGAGTTAGTTTGTCTGCTGCCCTTGAAATTAAAGCTCACCATTTTTGAAAGGGTAGGAGATTCACAACAGAGTCGAAATAATTCGAAATAGGCTTTGAATGAACAGGAAACAAACATATCCCACATCCATTCAAATTATTCTGAAACTACAACACCATCCAAACTACGGCCTTTTTTGAATTGCCACTACTAAACTGCCTGGTAGACAGATATTCGGTGAAGAAATGTAGTTCAGACAGAAAACATTGAAAACTCTAGTGCACTGATAGTTTTGAGATTTTTCACGTGAAGTCGACTTCTGGCGATGGCACACCGTCAACATTCAGATTCAACATACCGTTCACGAAGCAAGTTACGATTGTTGAAAACGGGTATAACTATTTTGCAGGTCTGCAGGACAGCAAATTTTTCCAGTAGACATTGCTCTCGTAATCTTGTAGGAGGACAGAAATTCTTGCAGGTCGGATTATTCATTTTCGACAGAAAAAATTTTCGAACTCTCACCCAAAAATTTCACAATTCTAAAGAAATTGGAAATACATTTCGCAGATCAGCGGAAATTCTTACAGGTCGGATCTCCTAGACATGAATGTCGACCAGGTTGATCATTTTCGACAAAAAAAATTTCAACCCCCTCCCTTTGAGTATGAAATACTTTCACATTTCTCATAAACTTGAAAATTAACCTTGCAGGTTGGCAGATATTTTCGCAGCTCGAGTCTGCCAGTTATGAATCTCGACCGGATTATTCATTTTCGACAGAAACATTTCCAACCCCCACTTAATAATTTCACAATTCTCAAAAAATTGAAAATACATTTTGCACGTCGGCGAAAATTCGTGCAGTTCAGGTCTGCCAGATATGAATCTCTACCAGATTATTCATTTTCGACAGAAAACCCACACCCCAAAATTTCAAAATTCTCAAAAAATTGGAAATACATTTTGCAGGTCGGCGGAAATTTTTGGAGGTCGGATCTCCCAAACGTGAATCTCGACCAGGTTGATAATTTTCGACGAAAAAATGTCCAGAACTTACAATATGAAAATATTTCACATTTCAAATGCCACATAAAATTGAAAATAAACCTTGCAGGTCGGCAGAAATTATTGCAGGTCGGGGTTCCCCGACATGAATCTTGTAGGTTGGATCTCCCAGACATGGATCTCGACGTTTTGATTATTTTTGCCAAAAAAAATTTCCAACCCCCACCCTTTCAATATGAAAAAGTTTCACATTCCTCATAAAATTGAAAATTAACCTTGCAGTTATGGATCTCGACCGGATTATTCATTTTCGACAGAAAAAATCACCAAGTCCCTCTCAATAATTTCACAATTCTCAAAAAATTGAAAATACATTTTGTAGGTCAGCGGAAATTCTTTCATGTCGGGTCTCTTGTAGGTGGCGACCAGGTTATTTATTTTCAACAGAAAAAATTCCGAACCTTCACCCTTTGAGTATGGAAAAATTCTTCTCATTATATTGAAAATAAACCTTGCAGGTCGGCAGAAATTATTGCAGGTTGGGTCTGCCCGACATGACAAAAAATTTTCAAAGGATGGGGCTTTGAGTATGAAAAAATTTCACATTTCTCATAAAATTGAAAATGAACTATGCAGGTGGTGCTGCTACCCGTGCAAGCTTTAATCGAAAACGACGCCTGATCTCTCCATAAGATATAACAAAACAATTTACTACATTCCGTTCTTTTTAATAGATTACAAAAAGTCTGCCATGTTATTTGTCTATCTTCCACCATGTTCATTTCATTATTCAAAATAATGGTTACGCATGTACTAAGTTAACTGTAAGTATGTTGGGACGGACACAATATTAATCCTCATCAAATAAATGCATTAATTATCTTAATCAGTTCATACCTACACCTCATAATTGCTTTCCACCGCATACAATTCAGGTGATATATCAGGAGTTAAAGTAAAATTAAAACTATCGTGTGAGAAAATGAATTCAAACGGCATCGACATCACAAACGATACGGCACGCGTAAAGAAGAAAGTTTAGTTGGATTTGTTTTGTGTAGTGAATACTTTGAAGGTTGACATCGCTTTTTTGTTCCATATTATCTTTAGATATATAGGTACTCACCTATTTCAAAATTATAATAAAATATTTGTGAACTGAGTGAATTTTATGAATGGTCAATAATCATGAGTAGCAGCAGCTGATAAACATTTTCAGAATAAAAATATAGCGATACATGTTCTACTACCCGTGCGAAGCCGAATCCAGTCGCTGGTATATACTGAAGTCAAGGCGTGTGTTGTTCCAATATTGAGTCTAATACCATAGATTAGTTAAGGATTATCATGATATGGATAACAAAATAACTAATGTAACATTTGAAGATTATCAGTAAGATTCAAATTTAATATATTATCAATAGTTTAATTTTTCAATCAATATAACAATTTTTTGTGGAACTGGCTTACAATAGATCGTAGCATATCTGACAGATAACCACGCTACCTCTCAGGTGATGCGGAAATGTGTGCATATTATGTAAAATGCGACTTCTTCTACTTTTGAGATAGTGATATGCAGACAATTGCATGATTTACCACTTCAATCTTATCTAATCGTTCGATAATACTTACCGTTAACCAGTAAATGCAAAAAACCTATAATTTTGAACTTCAACCTACAATAAACTCTTAGCTCATATGGGATCACTGGGGACTTCTAATATTTTATTTGTAACAGTGAATTTAAGACCTGTATCAATTTTCAGCTCTATGCGAATTATTGCAAATAGAAAGGTTTATTTTGACTGGATAACTAGGCTGCGATACGATACATCCATCATTTGCTCACCACTCACCACTACCCACTTACCGGGTTAGCTTTCGGCTTCCGTTTCGAGTTTCGAAACAGGCGGTCGATCGCCCCGAATGTCACTGCTCTGAAGGGAACTTGTAAACGATATTTCAGTTAATTGAATTTATTAAATACAACACGCTTTGATAGCGCCAAAGCAATTTTGTTATTGTTTCTGTATATCGCACCTTTCATTGTCATTCGACGTACCGACGGCTAGCAATTCGCAACTCCTGAAAACATTCGAGTAGCATCATGAGAAACATTTTAATGATTATCAATCGATCGCTACCTCGAAACTAAATTTTGCCTTCGAGGCAAGATGACTAGATAACGAAAAGTCTTTAGAGGAGTATTCTTACATTTCCAATTTTTGGAGATATAATGGGAGATTGAAATATGAACACTTCAGTACAAGAGAAAAACAAACATTTTAGAGACCATATATGCTCAATTCTTATCCTTCTTTACACTCCAGCCCTATTGTAATGCAAAGCTTCCAGCAGAGAGTTTCGACAGTATGTGCTCAATGAACTGCACAACCCTATAATGCTAGATGACTTCCGTGGATTCCAAGAACTTTGCTGTTCCAGGCGCAGAAGGGCTGAACACTTATTGGTGGAAAAACTAGTAAACACCCACCGCCATATTTCAATTCATGACTGGACGAAGAGCAGTTCATTCCTGAATGTTTAGTCGAGGAGCGAACCGTTCTTATTCCCAAAATCTAAAATTTGTCAGTTTTCAGGTATTTCAGGACGATTTCCTCAGTACCTTCTTTTAAACATCCCACGGTTTGCACAATCCGTTGCGCTCAGAAATACCCGGAGGTAAGACCGTATTTTAATCCTTTTCTGCCAGTCTTCTTCGGTAATATTAGATCCTCCTTCTTCAACTAGCTCTATTTCTCATTAAATTTTGGAAAATTATTTTTAAGCCTGATGCTTTGTTTCAATTTTCCCCAAATCAACTCGATGGGGTTGAAAACACAAAAGTAGGGGGGAAGTCTCAATATGTTGTGTCTATACTTTTCAGCAATACTCTCAAGGGCAAACACTTTTTCAAATGTTTTTGTCTGTAAAACTACAAGTAGTTGGTTTTTGGTATAGTTATCTTCAAAATAAAGATTGTTATCCATCAAAAACTTTGTATTTAATCTTTCCTCGAATTTTCATTCGGTATCTTTGATGAGCTGTCGCGAATGATAGGAGGCGTTGTCAAGAACTATTATACTATTCGCATCCAAATTTGGGATCAATGTGTTTTCAAACCATTCCTTAAAAATATTTGCTTCCATGTTCTTGTTCATGTTCATGAACAACAATGCAGTCCTCAAGTATTTTTCCACATAATTTCAAAGAATTCGGAACTCATGCTTTACTTCCTCCGCAATGCACAATGATTAGTCACGATCCTTTGTTTGCAGGCATGTTAGGCGTACACATTCTTGAACCATCAGTCCACCATTTCGTGACTGTATCGTGAGTGTCATACCAAGTTTCTTCCGAATAGAAAATTTGCCGTTGTTCTTGTTTATATTCAGTTATTTGTTCTAAGTATTTTTAGGCAAACCACTATTCTTCTGCTTTCCATAACTGCTTGACGTTTGTTTATTATTCTAAATCTAAATCCTAGTTTCTTTATCCAATTCTGAAGAGTTTTGTCACAGCAGCTCACGTTATGGCCGGAAGTCTTCAATTTCTCCCTTATGATTTCAATTGTAGGAATCTCATTGCTTTTTTAACAGTCGTATATTGTTTTTTTTTGAATGATTTTATTAGATGAACATCTAAAGGTTTTGGTAATCCCGCATCAAATCGCGTCTTGCGTTCATAAGGTTTGTTTTTGACTATTTTACGTACAGTTGAGAAATGAATTTCGGTCAGATCTGATGTTGCTTGTAATAGTTTTTTTCCCTCAAAACCAAACTTGATATGTAGATTCTTATATACATTAAAACATACTCTCTGTGTTTCAATATTCAAATGCATCCGAATCTTATTCACTGGTATCTCTTTTTCGCATTGTTCACCAGCGCTATTAGAATCACTATACATGAAAAAGTCTGCGTTGTTATCACACCCGTTATTACTATTAGTACTTGTTCAAGGACGCCACATTTTAAACAAATAACAAAAATTTTAAGTAATTATAACTTCACCAATATCGAATTTCAACACACAAATCGCGATCAGTTCCTAAACTGAACATTGACAACACGACGGCTCGCATTCTATTCGTCACCGTAACATGACTTCAAATTTAATTTCATGACTCTTCAGCCAATCATAAAACTCGGTTAGTAAAAATTATTCAATACGAACCGTCAATTCTTCAGTCCACGTGAACTGATTCCTAGCGGCATTAGTTCTCTGTGTTGCTTTTTTTGGCCTTTGAGTTCGCCGATAGCTTTCAGATTACTATATCGGTTACTTCGACTATACATAAAAATTCCTGTTGAAGAAATATTATAAAATACCAAAATATTGTACTATACTGATGACAGCACACTTTTTTATATGGCTATCCAAACATCAGCTGTTGATGCACATCCTCAACGAAAAGTTCTATATATAAGCAAATTTTGACATGGGGTAACCAAGTGGAATTTGTTGTTCCTGTTTCCTGTTTATCAATTTTCAGAAAGGTAGATGTGGCATGCAGAACCAATAGGGCTCACAATCCTGCTAGCTTCGTAGCTTAATTTGCTGAGTGTCAAAGCGGATATCAATATGTCACGGCACAATCACGTTTCTAAAATAGGAAAGCGCACCCCGAGGCTGATACATTTCATCCAGAAAAGAAGTTAACCAAACACCATCATGAGCAATTTTGATAACCTGGAATATCGATAAAAGTTCTGGACTTTTCTACTATTTGCTGAATATCTGTTTTCGTTTTCAAATCGAATGTATTATTGTGATAAACTTATTTATCCTGACCAAAGTGCCAACAAAATACTTTTTCCATCAGATCTACAAAGAGAGGCAGTTATCATGAAATCTTTAGTCAATATATTGAAACTAAATACTTAATACTAAGTATACATTTCATAAACTAATTCAGTGTGGATCGTACAGTCAGTACCTTATATTTTTCTTTAACAATGTTGATGTACCCCGCTTTCAACTCTCAGTGGAATCTTAAGATATTGTTTTTATTAAGAAGGTTTCCACTAATTACACCAAGATAGCAAGGTTCTTCATTTAATTCTTTTGACAGAAGTTGTATTATACTTTTTTGTCGTTAGGGACCAAGATAATTTAAAAAAGTTGAACTGAAATTTGACATCCGCTGCGAAAGTCGTTCATATTTCAATTTAATTAAAGTTGTAACAAAGATAAAATTAATTTTTAATTCATGCAGCTAAGTTAATAGAGGTGGAGATGCTAAAAAGTAGATGATTAGTTAAGCAATACAATAATTTTCTTGGTGGTAAAACTGTAGCATGGGGAGAGTTCAGTCCAGATTGTTTTTCATTGTATTCTCTAAGGTCCCCTTAGATTAACAAAGCGCTACCCGACACGACGGGCTCTTCAGCAGTGGCGTGTTCTTCTATTATAGAAAAAAAACAGAAAATCGGATTTCGAATCTGAAGATTTCCATAATTTCAATTCGTGCAATTCAAAATATGATATTTTCAAATTGAAATTATTTCATGCTCAGCTATTTATAAAAAGTGAATCAATATGGTAATATTGCAACTGACCTACGCGGCGCTGATAAAGAAGCTGATACTCGTAGTTTCTGGTGAATAAATAAAAAATCAGGAAGAAGTTTGAATATTTATTGAAATACAGAGGTAGATTTAGCCGATAAAATGTTTTTGACGGTTGAGAAAGAAACCAATAATAAAGGATGATGCTTCTTTCAAGTTTTTCAACTAGTCCAATACCATTGAGATAGATAAATTACTTTTTGTTTGATGAAGTTTTAAATTTCATAAATATTGTACATGTTCACAGTTCACTCATAAGGCTGCAAAAACAACAATATTCATTCATTCAGTGGTTTTTCTAATATCTCTCTCAGATACATTTTCGATAGCTGACGTTCCAACATTTTATAAAACGTACAAAATGTCTCCAGAAAAAGAGTAGTATTCTGCTCTCAATTGAGTTTCCTTCCAAAGTTTTGTGTAAAACCTTGCAAACCATTTTCCTGGTATACTAATTGGCGAATAGTAGTGCCTAACTACATATCTTTTGTCTTTGAGGACAATAGTTGGAAATATATCAGAAGAAAGAAATATAATTTACAGAACTCATTGAAACAATACAACGCCAACACGAATCTGTGTTTGTTACAGAGTTCTGAGCTTTGCACAAATAAAATACATGGCTTGCTTACCTAAATTAGCCGAGGGTATACATATTTTGGATGTGCTGAAATCAACTTTTTCGTTTTTCCAATAAGGGCTTTGTCGTAAATCAAATTTAGCCGAATATATTGCCATTCTTTGCCTTTCGGAGAAAGTGATTTGAAAAGTAATAACAGTTTTCGAAATGAAATGACATTAAGGTTATTAGTGATAATGTACTTGTTTGAAATTATAATTTCAAGGAGGTGACGCATTGAAAAACGTTGAAGTTTTGCAATCGTGAAAGGAGTGTATCATTAATATTTTCGTATATTGGTGTGATAGAAGTTTCAAATACGACTATAAATTCTCTTTTTTATTGATTATATTCACAATTTTCGCGAGGTTATTCATTTCTTACGACTTAATTCTCGAAATTTATATATTGATCTCAAAATTACGACTTCAAACTCAAAATTTCGACTCTATTCTCGAAATTAAGACTTTATGCTCAAAATTTTGACTTCATTTTGGGAACTACGAGTTTGAACTCAAAGTTCCGACATCAAACTCGAAATTTCGATTTCAAATTCAAAATCAGTACTTCAAACTGAAAATTACAACTGGAAACTCGAAATTTCGACTTGAAATACGAAATTTTGACTCTAACATACAAATTTCAGGTTGGAAGTCGTAATTTCGAGTTTGAAATAGAAATTTAGATATTAAAGATCAAATTTCAAGTTCAAGTCTAAATTTCGTATAAGAGCGATGACATTTCCCCATACGAAGGCGCCATCTATGGGAGCGGCATAGAACTCAACCTTCGAATATCAAAGATAAACGAGGATTCCCAAGGCGATCAGTTGTAGAGACAAGCGTCTACATCCACCGCCGACGAGATTCGTCGTCTGTATTTCACTGCAGCTTTCACCGCTAGGCAACTAGTTGTAAACTAGAACCCAAACACTATGCATTTTTATGTTTCAACACCAGACAGCGCTGTTTCGACCCGTCATAGTTCTCATCAATAGTGCTGTCCTTAAAGGACAAGCCTGAGTAAGTGAGGACGATGCCATCTCCACTGACGAAGTATCCATATATGGAATCGACAGAGAACTCAATCTTTGAATATCAAAAATAAACGAGGCTCGCCAAGGCGGTCAGTAGCAAAGCGAAGCTTCGACATCGACCGTCGACTAGATTCGTCCGCTGTCTTTCACTGCAAGTCAACTGGTTGTTAATTAGAGCCCACACAAAACGCATTTTTGATTCAACATCAGACAGCGCTGTTTAATACTTAGGCGTGTTTTTGAAGACACGCAATGCCTTTGTGGTTCAGCTTAGCACCATCGATGAGACATATGGCGGGTCTTGAATCATAAATGAGTTATGTTGGGGCTCTGGCTTTCAGCTAGTTGGTTTGCAGTGGAAGCTGCAATGGAAGACAGATGAAAAAACTCGTCGGCAATCACTGTCGAAGCTTGGCTTTGCGACTGACCGCTTAGGGGGGCCTCGTTTATCTTTGATATTCAAGGATTGAGTTCTGTGTCGACCCCATAGATAGCATCTTCGTTAGGAGAGATGCCATCGCATTCACTCGAACTCGAATTCACACTCACAACTTCAAACTTAAAATTTCGTCCCAAAATTTTGACTTCAAACTCAAATCTGGTAGCAATATATAATGTTATATATGCGACTGTATGTTTTTAATATTCTTCAAAAAATGCACACAAAAATCGATCAGACAATGCCGTCCAATATAGCAACATTTTGACATTCACTGCATATATCCTACCCCTTATAACAAGTCAAATGCGCAGTTTTCCTGTCTTTTATCTCATATCAATCAGATGTGGAAATCCTAATAGCTATGACGATGTTTGTTATAAACAAGTGTCGCCCCCATTGTATCTCGACGCCCTAATTCAATTTGTCAGATTATACGGCATAGCCGCACACCCTCTTTAGACAATATATCATAGTGAGTAGAGTAGAGTTGCCCCACGCTCTCATTGACGGCGCAGTTACGGAACAAAGTCAGGCATTCATCTGCAATACTATAGACTTATGTGCACTTGGTATTAACTTTCATAGAACAGAATATATCAGATTAAAACTTTAGGCGTATGGCGTCATTTGTCGGTTAAGGCAGGGCCTGTAGATATTGTTATCATTAGGTTTTCCAAATGTTGTCAAGACATCTACTAGGCCAAATGAATTGTATTTATTAAATTTCGAAAGACTTCATGTGATATAACAGATCATTGGAAAAGATCGCCTATCGATAACAGTTTAAGAGGGTCGTTATCGATAAGAAGCTACATGTAATATTATTTGATTGGATGCACAGATAGCGCGAAACTGACCTCTCCCTTCTCAATCTTAACGGAACGCGTTTGAAGTTGAAGCAATAGAAAGTGACCTGAAGGTCTCGAAGAAGATCTAGTTGAAAAAACAATTTTTCACTAGAAAGTTCACAACAATAGCCTCTTTAGCCATCAAAACAAAATGTTGGAAAACATTTTCTTGTAGACAAAAAATAATGAACATGGAAAAATAACTAACTGAGGAAATGAATTGAAAATTGTTTTGAGAAGTCAGTCACCTCACTAATGTAGAAGGTAATGTGGACGAAAATAAGGATTAAATGATGTTGAGGTACTGGGTGTCTGGAAGATTAGAGAAAGAGTAATGCAAAAATTATAGGAAAAACTTAGTGGGTAACATTTTATTGCAAAAAAATCTTTTGAAATTGCATTGACCGACCATTCATTCAATTTATTAATTTTTTGTGGTTTTTCAAAATCCATGAGAGTACTTCGAAATTCCATGGTCATGAGACGGAAGTACGATACCTGTTTTATTGAAGAATTGAGTAACTTATTTCGCGAATTCTCTTCAGATTATGATCAAATATACGTATTTGACTCAGTATAGTTATTTCAAAATTAAAGGTGAAAAGTAGAAAAATGAAAATTATAATAATGCATGTAGCGATACTTTTTACTCATTTCATATTTTGATGGTGCTTATTTGATTTGTTTCAATAACATGGTAATATCATATTATATTATATTAATATTTATATTATATTATCAATCCTTCCATAACAGTATTCAAAATGAAAATGTCAATTTTCTTTGAAACAAATTTTTCTCCATACTATTTTTGTCAGGGAAGCAAATTGCAATAAATGTGTATTGAAAACAATTAACTTTCAGAGTGGATATCTAGCTCATCTGATCAGACATTTGTGACTTCTTTATAGCGACACGTAAAAATTAAATATATAGCGATTTCGATGTGGTGGACACATTTCTATTTACATATCTACACATATCTATCTAGTGTTTCAGAGTATTCCAAACATTCCACAACATTCCAGAAGATATCGGAACACTCTGTAATAAATCGGGTATAGTTGGGGTTAGAGACGGTAGTCGGTTGGTGAGCGTGATTGGAGTGTTCTACCCATTCAATCGACCGATATTTGCGAAATGGTAGTTCTACCATGACTGTAGACAGTGTTGCCACAAGCTATTTTTTCATCGAGGTAGATTTCTGGAAGGTAGCGGGGTAGAACTGGGGTGGATCCATTTCACAATTCACATGATGACCCCAATCACAGTGACGCATTGACGTATACCTATGATTGTCGTTCTTTACATGTCAAATGTCATCGCATCCAAATTTGGGATCGATGTGTTTTCAAACCATTCCTGGAAAATATTAGCTTTCATGTTTTTATGATAGTCAACATTGCAGTCCTCAAGTTTTTTTCCACATAATTTCAAAGAATTCGGAACCCATCCTTTACTCCCTCCGCAATGCACAATGATTAGTTGCGATCCTTTGTTTGCAGGCTTGTTTGGCGTACAAATTCTCGAACCATCAGTCCACTCTTTCGTAACTGTGTCGTGAGTGTCATACCAACTTTCGTCCAAATAGAAAATATGCCGTTGTTCTTGTGTATATTTAGTTATTCTTTCTAAGTATTTGTTACGCAATTCCACTATTCTTCTGCTTTCCATAACTGTTTGATGTTTGTTTATTATTTTAAATCTGAATCCTAGTTTCTTTATCCAATTCTGAAGAATTTTGTCATAGCAGCTCACGTTATGGCCGGAAGTATTCAATTTCTTCCTTATGATTTCAGTTGTAGGAATCTCATTGCTTTTGTTTTTTTCAATGATTTTATTAGATGAACATCTAAAGGTTTTAGTAATCCCGTAACACATCGCGTCTTGCGTTCATAAGGTTTTTTTTGACTATTTTACGTACAGTTGAGAAAGGAATTTCGGTCAAATCTGATGTTGCTTGTAATAGTTTGTTTCTCGAAACCAAACTTGAGTGTAGATTCTTATATACATACTCTCTGTGTTTCAATATTCAAATGCATCCTAATCTAATTCATTAGTATCTCTTTTCCGCATTGTTCACCATCGCTAATGGAATCACTACACTGGAGAAAGTTTGCGTTGTTGTCACACTCGTTATTACTATCAGAACTTGTCCAAGGACGCCAAATTTTGAATAGATAACAGAAAATTTTAAGTAAATATAACTGCACCAAAGGGACTGTTAATCCCTTCGTGTCTGTGTCAACGTCTTTCAGGAACCTGTGTACGTATTTATATTTTATATCGAAATTATCCACTTCACCCTTCAACTCGGAAAGCCGCCCTAAATAGTCCTGAAGAGGAAACAATAAAGTTTCGAAACGTCGACATTTTGACCGAATTCCCGCCAACTTGACAATCAAAATCATATTCAACAGTCGCCATCCTATTCAAATTAGGGGTATGTCTGAAGACTCATGATTCGTACTTTCTACTTCAAATAGCCCTCTTCAACGTTCACTTCAACTATCACGTTAACAAAATGATGATTCCTCATTTTTGAGGGCCATTTACGTGATGGTTTAGCAAAATCGGGACCACACTGATATGAATCTGGAATATTGAATTTGGATGATCGACGCGATTCAGAGACACATTTGGTAGCATACAGAAAAAAAGGTGTCTCAGTGAAATATTTCGATAGATCAGTGATTCACCTCCTCCAAAAGAATTGAACAAAGATTATACTCATACAACTCCATATATAATTGACAATATCGCAACGCATATTGGATGATGATGGTAATTAATCTGATCAATTCCAATAGTGAAAAAATAGTAGTTGAATTTAAAGTGAAAGAACTATAATAATCCTCATTTCTCATCAATTCAATCACAACATTGACAACTGTCATCATATATCATAAAAATGAGTGAAGGAAGCATCGATAAGTTTAATCGCAGAAGTAAGGCAGCTTCAACCACTGTTCTGAGAGGAAAACCTGGAGTCGGTCATATCTCAAAGATATTATAAATATTGATAAAAATGATTTGAAATTAGAAGAAGTGGAAAAAATATTTCCTGTCAGTCCAGAGAATAAGTCTTTACGTTTGGATTGACATTAGTAGAATTTTTAAGAAAGTGTGAGCAGTTGGAAACGAATATGAAATCAATGTAATCAGATTTGAAAAAAAACCTCAATGAGCATTCAAAAAATTTTCTAAAAGATGGTGATCGATGACCAATGTCATCCGTAAAAAAATCATTATGAAACTGAACCGATAGAATTGCAACTCAGTAGTTATAACTTCCTGACATAGAGTAGATTATAATCATTGATAAGATTGTCAATTTCACGAAAATTGTTTCTGAAAATAATGATATTCTGTTTTACTTACCAGCGATTGCGAAAGCGGGAGCTGTGGAGACTATGATAGTGTGCATTCGAAGAAGAGAAAATTTGAAAGTGGATTAATAAAACGTGTTGTTTCCCAAACGATCATGCGCTGGTAGTCTGAACTTTATCAAATCCATTGGATTGAAAATTTGATATGTAAAATAGCTGGAATATGGCTTCCATCACCGCAAGTGATGAGTGATGAAATCAGAATCTCAATCAATTTCCAAGACCTTATACACGATATTGCAGACAGTTGAATTTATATCGAAAGGGTTCATACCGTCTGATGTCAGCAAGCAGTGCTACCTATATAATAGCGCCCTCGCTTTTCGAATTATTGCGAATTCGATGGAATTCGCAATAAAATGAGTGACGAGCAAGTAGCTGTTCAAAAACCCGCCATAACCACCACAATGAAAATGGTAATATAATTTAGACAAACACATGCAAATTCGCTACTACCGATAGGATGGGGACTTGATATGAATGAACAAGATATAATAGAATGCTTCTCAGACTATTGAATATTTCACTGTCGGAGAATAATTTTCAGATAGAGCTAAGTTTTATCAAACAAATCGCGGTCAACAACGGTTATAAGGTAAATATTATCGACTTCATTCTCTTCAAAAATTTACGAAAGCAAGCCATGGACCAGGCCTACCCGAATTCACGTCAGCTATATGACATTGTCATATTGGATGAACCCACCAAAAATAACAACCCTTTTTTGAAAAGAGAATGAGTAGACATAGCTTATAGAACGAATAGTAGTCTAGGTAAATTTATTAAAAACAATAAAGACAAAACTACGGTGTTGGGTAGATAAGGAGTATATGAGCTGACTTGGGGCTTTTGGCCAAAATTATATATTGGCCAAACAGGGAGAACTTTTTCCCAAAGTATTGAAGAGGATACAATTAGTTTTTTGAATGAAAAGACCAATTCCATATTTGCAAACCACCTTTAAGCAGAAGAACATGAGTTCAACCATGAAGACTATGTGTTACATTAATGAGAAAAAAGTATGATACTCAATCTTCCAGAATGTCTAGAAATTAATAGATTGAGGAATTCGGGTAATTCACTGAATGACCACGTTACTGAATATTTTTTCAAATGTGGAAACTGGTACATAAGCTCAGGTCATTTAATTCATTACAAACTCAGGTACACATAAAACATTAAATGGATAGGTAAAACACAGGTACTTGAAATTTAGGTACTTGAAATTGTAAAATTAGATATATTAAGCATTAATTATGTAGAATTCAGTTAATAAAGACACGCCTGAAGAAGTCATTTTATTGCGTTTTCGTGAAACTATTTAATGTAAATCTCGCGATAATGTGTTTCTTAAAGCCGGCCCTGACCGATGTCCCAGTCAGCAAACGCATGACGCATCGCGAAATAGCGCGAAAGGTCCGGATGGGTCCTGAAATCCGTAGAGGGATTATATACATATATATATATAGCATATATAGCAGAATACAAATCCGCTGCTTCCGACCAGTTTTGGTGGCGTAGTGCATCCACATATTTGTAGGAGGAGAAAAACAGCTCTGAAAATATATAAATTGCATTCAATAGTTCGAAAGTTATGTTGTGAAAGAAAAAGAGCACCGGGATAATTCTGATAACTTTGATCCATAAATGCAAAAATGAATTTGGCTTTGGATGAATTCACTTCACGAATAATTTCTTCTGTGAATTTCTCTGTGACATGTTTGAGAAGTTATGATTTGATAAACGTAACACTTTTCTCGTCCAAGGAAACTACTTGAATGTATCGTGTAGAAAGCATAGATTTTTTTCTAAATTTCATAACCTTCATCAATAATCAATGATGTTATGTGTTTCTGCTCTGAAACTTTACTTTGCTGTATAATCACGCAATTATTCTTTTCAGTGTTAAATTTCCAATGATCTATTTCCATAAAATATTGAAATTACTGTTTGAGAATATAAATCATGGTCACCTCTATGACGATGTCGACAACGTTTGCTGTTGAAGTAAACTGTAATCTTCTATAACATGTAAATTTGCTTGTTTGCTTGCAATAAGTTAAGCTATCACATCCTGTAATGATTTAGTTCAGTTGGTTGAATCACTAGTCTCACCCGTCTTCGGGTGCGAACCGGTATTAATTCCGCCTTGTGGTAGGTCACTTTCTCTGGCGCTATTGTTATTTCAGTTTGATTGTGCCAATAAAATCGTTTATTATTATTACTATGAAGGAATTACCAGGAAGGGGCGTTCAATGTACACCTTCTATACATTCGAGGTCATATGATGTGACCTATGATCAAGGTCATGCATCAAGGACAGAGTCGATTGTCAAGAGCAAATTTCGTGTCTTAAATCACATGACGTGCTTATGATTCAAGGTCCTGTGGCGTCATTCAAGGTCAAGATCGAGTGATGAAAGAAAATACAGAACCGTCATCAGCACCCTACTAATATGTATTGATTGAATTTGTGCCTGTAACATAATGTAAACATCAATGATCCAAGATTCAAATATCCCAAAGATTTCCAACTAATCAGATAATGATAATGATAATTGATTTTTGCCAATTGGATGGAATATGTATATATGGTAAATCAATTAACAATAGAACGCATACAATTACAATGATTAGACACATTAGGGAAAAACAAAAAACGACTTTAAATTATTGATCAGGTATTCCTGTCGACTATAGTAGCACTTATCAATAAAAAAAGATTTAACACGGTTACAGAACACATTTTCAGATTTCAAAGTTTCGCTCGAAGTTGGCAGTTAGTATACAGGACGATTCCATTATAGAGGGATGATTTTTGGAATTTTGCTGTCCTGTAGCGGGGTATTCTCAATTGATCGCCATGACGAGTATAAAAATTGTGAAAGGGTCCATTAGTTGTGACAGTTGCCTTAAACAAATTGAAGAAGACACTTATAACAAAGTTACCAGCATCCAAGTTGAAATATATATTGTTGAGAAAGTGATAAGAAGCTGTTTCTATGGAACGATTCTTCCTAAAGCCATGCTGATTGTTACATAACAGGTTATTGATTTCTACATACCTCATTATTCTGGAGGCTACAATTTTCTTATACAATTTTGAGAGAGAGCATAATAGAGAAATCTGTCTGAAGTTTTTAATCTCAACACGATTTCCTTTTTTTTAAAGAGGAATTACCAAAGCCTTCCTAAATTCCTTAGGAAGTACCCTTGTATGAAAGACTGGTTCATCAAATAGGTATGTGGATCAATTATACCACTGATTTCATCTTCAACAGAAATAGATATTTAATCAATGCCTACCAAATTCTTATTTTTCATTGATCGGAAAGTATCATATATTTCAGATTCTAGTATAGGGCTATTAACAAAATGATGTTGGATATTGGTACTCGTCCTACTGGTTCAAAGTAGGGATAAATTCGTCCAAAGTAGATGGCTATGATGGATGTATCAGTGTTTGAAAATAGTGGGCAATTGATTCAACTGTTTCCTGCGCATACTCAACTGAGTTTGAATTGTAATTTATTGCTTCCTTTACCAGCGTCAAAATGCATTGGCTTCCCCAATACTAGTATTGATACAAGAAGTTGAATTGAAGTGGAAAATAAAATATGTCTTTCGTATTCGAATTTATCTCGAAGTTATATAACTTCCTAAGGTTCAACTGAACGACTGTTTTTTACTATTCTATATACCTATACACCAACACAAAAATACTTACTTGTGTTGACATCTCCCGATACATCAGTAGCGTAACTGGTGGATAGAACAGGTATCGATGAGATAAAATGATTCAGTCATCTGGTTTTTCATTCGAACAATTAACAGATAAAGAAATATTTACTCTGTGTGGAAATTTCAAATGTATTATAATTTACTTCTACAATAACCTTCAGAAACTTGTTCATACTGTGCATATCTTTCGTGGTTTAACCTTTCTTGACATCTCTGATACTTCAAAATAGAAGCAATAGTAGCCTTATTTTGGCTATTTGGGTCATAAATGACCTGCTAGTAGGTAATTAATATTTTTCATAGTGATGACCCATACATACAATTAACAATCAACTCTGGGAGAAAAAATACATTCACTTTCTAGGCACTTAGTTTATCAGAACAAACAATTGGTACCGCAAACCTGCCATTTCTGGCAGAATCTTTAATTATTGGTCGTAACACTTAATGAAAATTAATTTGAACGAATGGAAAATCGTATTCTGCATATTTCCGATTCTTCCTTTCATAATAAAAATCTAAATATCTTATACAAATTGTTCATTTATGATTCCTATCCGCAACTGTAGATGATCTTATTTAGCATGTCTACCTTTGAAGTTGCCTTCAATTATAATATTTTCAATGATAATGATTTTTTAAATTATAATATGCTAATATTGTTACAAATTTACTTCGAATCTCCATATCATTTTCTTCATTACTTTTTATTAGCGATGTGATACCTATGCTGTGTATATTTTTAAAGAATGTAAATGTCAAGATAGTTTTTAAAACTCTGTTAACTATTAATACTTTGTTTTCAGAACTTCAAGAGAGAACTCCTATCAACCCACAATCAAAATTAATTTATTCAACTCCCTGTCATGAATGTGATAGTGAATATATACGTGGAGACTACTTGAAGACCTTATATATTAGATTAACCTGACTATTACATAAGGACAGTAATAATTTCTCATTTCGTCTCAGTTTTGACACGAATCTGAATAAAATTATTCTTAGCTCGTTTGTCTTTTTGTCTCTCGATGTCGGTTCGATAACATCCGTCTATGTAGAATCCCCCTTCAGCTTGATATTTGCAGCTTTCTACGTGAATAATGGCGGCCAGGAATCATCTCGTATAGTGTAATGAATTTGAAGCCGGCCCTGACCGATGTCCCAGTCAGCAAACGCATGACGCATCGCGAAATAGCGCGAAAGGTCCGGATGGGTCCTGAAATCCGTAGAGGGATAATTGAATCAGGAGAAGATCCCGAAACATATTTATTCGAAGTTTCTGGGGGTGATTGGAGTTCAATAATGAGCAAACTCGAGGAGAACACCAAATCGCTGAAAGATGAACTTCAACAAAATTCGAAGAGTTTGAAAGATGAACTTCAACGAAATTCGAAGTGCCTGGAGGAGAAGCTTCTGGAAAATTCTAAAAGTTTGGAAAATAAATTACTTGAGAATGCAGAAGGCTTGAAGAAAGAGCTTTGTAGTGTGGCGAGCCTACTCGAAGAAAGAATAAGAACCATTGAGACAGAGATAGATAAAATCAGGAAGGAAATGAACACAGAAGTAGAAGAAATCAAAGGCGGAGTTCAGGCAGAAATCAGCGAGATAAAGAAAACAATTAGCAGGTTGCAAAACAAAATTGTTAATTCTGCCCACCCCACAGAAACCGTTACTGAAAACTCAATTCCGGAACTGGAAGATGTCAAACTCAGTTCTGAACTAAGAAAGCTCTCCATGAAGCCGCCACAGTTCGACGGAAAAACTCCTTGGGCAAATTACCGCCGACAATTTGAAGCTGCGGCCAGAGCGAATGGATGGAATACAGGAGAAAAGGCGGTAGCGTTAACATTCGCGTTGCGTGGAGAAGCAACGAATATCCTGCAAACCCTCACAGCCCAGGAACAGGAAGACTATGACCAACTTGTAAATCATCTTGAACTGCGGTATGGACAGGCCCACCTAGAGCACGTTTACCATTCACAGCTCAAGAACCGCTGCCAGAAATCAGGAGAATCCCAACAGGAGTTTGAAGCCGACATAGCTCGATTGATCCGTCTGGCATATCCTGCTACACCCGAAAATGTAATGGAGCGGTTAGCAGTTCAGGCATTCTTGGATGGATTTCGCGACCAAGAAACGAGACAGGCCTTGACGCTAGCTCATCCCAAACGCTCTGGATTTTGAGGCTGCAAAACAATCCTGCAAGAGCCAGAGCAAAGTTCGAGCTATCGAGGAAAATGGACAAGTGCCTGCTGATAATGAGGCCACTATCAGAAAAGTAATGAAAGAAGTGTTGCCTGAGAGGAAACAAATAAGATGCTGGAACTATGGTGAAATTGGACATGTGCGTAGCAAATGTCCAGCTTTCAAAGAATCGACACCCAAATCAGGAAAACTAGAGGGGGTCGATGAGAGGGGGCAATCGTCGGCCTGAACCCAGCAAGCTCCTGTAAAAAACGCACATGTTGCCGTTCTCCAAAGACAAGACAAAGGTGTTTTCGTAGACGGCCTCATTAACAACGAGCCTTGCACCATGCTGCTGGATACAGGTGCGACGAGAACCATTCTCGGGCCAACTTTTGCCAAAACACCGGCAAAAATTGAACCGTCAAGCTGAAAGCTACACACCGCAACAGGGGAGCCAGCCACTATAATTGGAGAACTACCGATTGAATTGGTGTTGGACAGCACAAAATTGGTGGCGGACATCGAGGACGATGCGATCATTGGAATGGACATAATGAATTCCAGAGGGTTCGAGCTGAATTTTCAAGACGGCGTCCTACGTGTCGGCGGAGAAGAGCTGGTGTTTCATGGAAGAAGCGAAGGGATGGTTAGAGTCCTGTTGGCCGAAGACGTGTGCGTACCTGAGAGGGCTGAAACCATACTAGGGGCTCGCTTGGACGGTGGTGCGAGCAGCAGGAATGTAGTAATGTTCGAGCCCAAGATACATGACGAGAAAATTGGACGAGGAATTGCACTGGGGAAGACCCTGTTGCGTGTTGATAAAGTTGTGCCGGTCAGGGTCATGAATGTCAACTACTTTCCCGTGACCTTGAAGAAGGGAACAATGCTGGGGCACTGTTCGTCCATTTCCTCTGTCATACGGAGTGTACGCAGTTCAGTTAGCCAAGCAACAACTTGCCTAAAGAGTTGGAGAAGTTAATTGACATTTCCTCCAGAGACATACCATCAACTCACCGATCTAAATTGAGGGAGTTAGTCAAGAGGTACCAGGAAATCTTCGATATTGGAGAAGGAAAAGGCGGCAGAACAAATGTGCTTCAGCATAGAATCGACACTGGGAATGCCCGACCAATCCGGCAATCGGCTAGAAGACTCCCTCTTGCCAAGAGAGAAGAGGCAGACAAGATAGTCAGCGATATGGGGAAAGAAGGAGTCAGCGAATCTTCTGACAGCCCCTGGTCTTCCCCAGTCGTGTTAGTGAAGAAGAAGGACGGCTCGACAAGGTTCTGCGTGGATTATCGCCAACTAAATCACGTGACAAAAAAAGACAGCTACCCTCTTCCAAGAATCGATTGTGGCAGTTCACGGTTATGCCATTCGGGCTTTGTAATGCTCCAGCGACCTTCGAGAGATTGATGGAGACAGTTCTCAAAGGGCTCTCATGGAAGACGTGTCTAGTGTATCTCGAAGATATAATCGTGGTCGGAAAATCGTTCGACGATCACCTGACAAATCTGGAGGAGGTGTTCATGCGTCTGAGGAGTTCTGGATTGAAACTGAGTCCCAAGAAATACCATCTGTTCCAGAAAAAAGTCCGTTACCTTGGCCACGTTGTCTCTGGGAAAGGAGTGGTGGTAGACGAACAAAAGATCAAAGCAGTTAAGGATTGGCCCATTCCAAAAGACATACATCAGCTTCGGAGCTTCCTTGGTTTATGCACCTACTACCGCAGATATGTGCTGGGATTTGCCAACATCGCCAAACCATTGACCCGCCTCACAGAAGGGCAGATCCAGTTCCAGTGGTCTGAGGAATGCCAAGACTCATTCAAGAAGTTGAAAAGAGCTTTGATCAACGCTCCTGTTTTGAGCTATCCCCTACCTGACGGAAAGTTCATTTTGGATACGGACGCCAGCAACTTGGGATTTGGAGCAGTCCTTTCTCAAATCCAGGATGGACAGGAGAAAGTTATTGGCTACTTCAGCAAAATGCTCAGTAAACCAGAGCGTAATTACTGTGTCACCAGGCGGGAGCTGTTGGCCGTAGTCAAAGGTGTAGAGCATTTCTACAAATACGTGTATGGAAGACGATTTCTGTTGAGAACGGACCATGCAGCTCTCGAATGGCTTCTGCAGTTCAAAACCCCGAGGGCCAAGTAGCGCGCTGGATTGAGAGATTACAAGAATTTGACTTCGAAATAGAACATCGAGCTGGGACTAGCCATAAAAACGCAGATGCCCTATCACGGAGACCATGCCCCGATGACTGCTCACATTGTCGACGAGCAGAGGAGAAGGAGGCAGCTATTTGTAGAACTACAGCTGTAGACGACAACTGGGAGGATGACAAGGAAGACCAAGAGAAAGACCCAGATCTTCGTTTAGTCATCGGATGGAAGAAAAGTAGTCGAAGACCATCGTGGCAGGAGGTAGCAGGTTATTCGCCAGTGGTCAAGTCCTACTGGGCAGAATGGAACTCCCTTACTTTGGAAAACAGGGTTTTGAGGCGGGTGTTGGAGTCTGAAGACGGTGCAGAAGAAAGGCACCAGACAGTGGTACCCAGGAGCAGACGACGGGAGGTGCTCAGAGAAATCCATGATGGAGTCACTGGAGGACATCTGGGAGTAACGAAGACCCTCCAGAAAGTAAAACAACGGTTTCACTGGGTTAATTGTCAAGCCGACGTCAACGACTGGTGCAGAAAGTGTGCTGTATGCGCTGCCAGTAACGGATCTAGGATACAACTGAAAGCTCCAATGCGCCAGTATAACGTGGGTAGTCCTTTCGAGAGAATCGCCATCAATATCGCCGGCCCGTTTCCAGAGTCCCACCATGGGAACAAATACATCCTGGTAGCCATGGTCTACTTCAGCAAGTGGGCAGAAGCCTATGCCCTGCCCAACCAGGAAGCCTTTACCGTCGCTGACGTCCTGGTAAAGGAATGGATATGTCGATTCGGTGTCCCATTGGAGCTGCATTCGGACCAGGGCAGAAATTTTGAGTCCAACCTGTTCCAAGAAATATGTAAACTGTTGGACATTCGAAAGACCAGAACCACAGCCTTACATCCACAGTCCGATGGAATGGTGGAACGAATGAATAAGACTATAAACCGCCACCTGTCCAAGGTAGTCTCTGACCATCAAAGAGACTGGGACCAATACCTCCACCTGTTCCTGCTGGCTTATCGTTCGGCAGTGCACGAGTCAACCGGCCAAACCCCTGCCAGTATTATAATGGGACGAGAGCTGCGGCTTCCTTGCGACCTAAAATTTGGGATGCCTCCAGAACAAGACACTGCGGGGGAAGACTATGTCAGCAAGCTTCGGCAGAGAATGGACGACATTCATGAACGAGTCCGTCTGAACATCCGGAGTGCCAGCGATAGGATGAAGGAGGCCTATGACATCAAGGCGAATGCTGGAGGATTCGAAATCGGCGACCTAGTTTGGC
This sequence comes from Leptinotarsa decemlineata, assembly GCF_000500325.1. Lineage (NCBI taxonomy): Eukaryota > Metazoa > Arthropoda > Insecta > Coleoptera > Chrysomelidae > Leptinotarsa > Leptinotarsa decemlineata. Next base: position 47,428 of record NW_019292701.1, read on the forward strand.
TGTACAATCCTAAGCGCCGCCGTGGTTTATCACCGAAGTTGCGGAACTCGTGGGAAGGTCCGTACAAAATCATGAAAAAGATTAATGACCTCGTCTACCGAATCCATAAGCCACCTCGAGGAAAGCCTAGGGTCGTCCATTTTAATAGACTGGCTCCTTATGCTGGAAATCACGACCAAGTTCGCGCCCTCAGACCACCAGAGGATGAAATGACGTTCCAGCAATTCATGTCCTTATACTCGAACGGACAGAAGGTCGTACATGGGGTAACTCGAGAAGAGCCACGAGACCTTTTCAAGGTTCCAGTTGATAACGCACTAGCTCACTGCGTGGCAGAGGATCTTCAAATGTCCAAGTGCATCGCTGTGGTATTCAACAAGAAATTCGGTCAGCTTCAAACATTACGAGAACAGAATCCAGAGGTCGAAGGAATGCTACAGTTGAAGAAGGGTCAGAGAAACATCTTCTACTTGGTGACCAAAAAACATTCTCGAGACAAACCGTCCTATGAAGATTTCTGGAGGAGTCTTACTAGACTGAAGGAGACGATGCTCGACCAGAATCTCGTGGAGTTGGCAATCCCGAAATTAGCCTCTGGGCTCGACAGGCTGGACTGAAGAATTGTGAGAAGCATGTTGGAAACGATCTTCAGATCCAGCGGCATCCAGATTTTGGTGTGTGGTAACCATCTTCCAGGACCGAGCATAAAGACTGTGGAGTGTTACTTCCATCGAACTTCACAGTGCAAATATGGAGAGTTCTGCAGGTATCGACACACGCCAAGGAAAATATTTCGGGGCGAAACGTCTTTAAGAAGGAGGCAATGTAATTAATCTGAAGCCGGTCCTGAGCGATGTCCCAGTCAGCAAACGCATGACGCATCGCGAAATAGCGCGAAAGGTCCGGATGGATCCCGAAATCCGCAGAGGGATCCGGAACGTTCGTTGACGATATAAAAACGTCGCTCTCCGTCCCGAAGGGTAGTCTGTACTTAGAAAGTGAATCGTGCGTTTAAGGAAAGGAATCTAATTGTGAAGATAAATTAAGCGTTAGTTACTAAGTGTTGTACATAAATTAGTTGTGATAGTGAAATATTGTTAAAAATAAATTTGATTAAGACAGTTAGTTCTTTAATTCGTTACAATAGTTATTCAGCTTAGTAACCATTTTTTTCACAGAGCCACATTAAGCACGGAATGAGATGATTTATACCAAAATTCGAATGTCGAATGAATAATTTTTGCAGAAAAATATTCTTAAATTCTCTTACTGCTTCTGACATGCACAGCTCTCAGATAAATCAAGCGCGCTTAACACTTCTCCTGAAAAAATAGGAGAGAGAAAAATCTCCTAAACACTTACCATATACTATCAGAATTGATTATTGATTTGATATTTGATTTTCAACAAGGTGAATAGCTTCTGAAATCGGATAGAAATCGAAAGACTGAGTCAGGATATCCCAAAACGACTGAAAAATTAGTAGATTATACTGGCAAGGACGTACTAGATTCTTTTATTTTCTGCTATTTGAAAGCCATCTGACTCGTTCATATCTCCCAAGTTTTCGGAAAACGTTGCAGCCTCATGGGCTTAATGCGTTCTCCATTAAGTTGTTCCTGCCATTCATTCCATCAATTCCTTATACTAATTTGTACAGGTCCCTTATTGAATGTTTGTCATATTCGTCTGGACACCATTTAGGTTGTCCAAACATATTTGCCACCTGTGGTACAGTGTATCACATTCACATTAAAAAATGACGAGATGTTTCTTTCCATTTGTTGCATTGCCTGCTTTTAAGATCTCTGTTGTACAGCCCCATTTTGTTCAGGTGTCCTATCAACGGACAAGTAGCCCTATAATTGTTCGCGTAGCGGCCAGTGGCCACTCTCAAGTGTGGCCGTCAAATGGATCGTCTCATGACGTTATTAGTTTGTCGTGACGTCATGTAAATCAACTACTTTCAAAAATAATCTTACGATGGATATCGACTATCGTTTGCTTTGCATGCTGTGCATTTTCCAAGATAGATAATATACTTGGATGAAACTGGCCAATACTTGATAAAATCCGCATCAAAACTTCCTAATACAATTTGCTATGATATCTCCTATGAAGGTTACAAAACGGTGACACTTTATGTTTTGATATACAGTTGCAGAACTGTATATAAGTAAATGATTGTATAAACTTTCATATCATCACTAAAATGTAACATTCAACATCTTGATCCACAGAATGTCAGCAAAGAACTGAATTTAACAAAACTCATTGCAATCGACGATGATAAGACAGCATCTCATATATTCTCCATTGTCTGAAAAGCTGTATAGTCACGAAGGAAATACATGAAATCCTAAGAGATGAGCAGAAAAATTACAGACAATTATGTGGCAAACCTTTTATGAATATGTTTAATTTCTTAAAAATGAAGACGTGAGCATGGCGTATCAATAATAACTTGAACATGCAAATACAAATAAAAAAGACAAGAGTCAGATAAATCAGTAGTTTATGAATTGTTGTTTGGATTATGTCCTATGTTTCACATACATACCCAAACTGAAATAACATTTGATAAAGCGCGAATGAAAGAACATAGAAACAGTTTCCGGAATGGAAAAATGAATTCAACGTATGCTATAACCCACCTCATTGCGAATGAACAGGAGTTTAATCATGAATGTTTCATTTCTAGAAGAAATGTATGGAACATAATCTTCTGGAAAGTATAGAAATTAATATATTCAACAGTTCCCAATATCTCATGAAACATAAAACTGATTTGCCAAATTTGTTCTCGATAGAACCAATTATACTCAACCAATAATTTATTGACCTGCTTTTACCTCTGCTACTAATGAATTAAGGAGAACCTAGTTCTGTTTTGTTCAAGGTTGTAGCTGATATCTTCAGAGTATAAACTGTTTTTAACTATTTTTGCATGTCGAATGTATAACTTATTGATGATATTCAGAATTCTAGGGTTGAACAGATTTTTGTTTCATTTTGGTAACTGAAAGTTGAATGAAATGCGCCTTCAAAACTCAAATCACAAATTCAATTAAAAAGGTATTACATAGGATGGTTGTATGACAGTGTTAGTGGAAGCCATAACATTAGGACTATTATTTTTGTCAGCATCATGGCTTATATTCAAATCTCAGTGGCTAGAGATTCAATAAAAATGCAAATTGAGAGAGTAACGAAATGGGGAATTTACACTTGTCGAAAACGTTCATCAAATAGAATAGAGTTTCCAGCGCCAACGTTCGTTCTGTTTTCATTAATTCCGAACATATCGTGGAAACACGCGTTGCGACCGAATTACTCATGGGGGATTTTCATCCGGCCTATTTTAACCCCACGATATACTTAAACTTAATCGGATTTATTCCGAAACGAACCGATATATTGCGGAGTGTTGGTACTAATCGCTTGGATGACAGTTTTCAATCCGCTTGACTTACCGCTAACCAACTATTCAACATATTTGAATCTGTTTTATAATTGAAAAATTAGCATATTCTTTACGGCTTTACTCGTACCTTTACCCATCTTATATATGAATTCATCCAAACTTTCTCGGAATTTGAATGCGTATTTTATACTTAGCTAATAAATGAATATCTTCCGTGAAATAGACATGAATGAAGAAATATTCATTTATCTTCAAAACCAATAATCTGGTTTATATTTTTTGGGGATCATCTTAGTGTAATGCGACATAATGAAATTACATAAGATACACTTTACATTCGAATAGAATGTGATGATATAACCGGGTTCGAAGTATTAGCTTTCTCATCAGTGCAGGAAAAATCCTACCCGAACAAAAATGTCCGTGGGAGTCGCGGCTTGACAGTATGTATGAAACCTTCATCTAAGAGAAATACTGTTATCTAGTAACAGCTCCATCTCGTGAACGAAGCCCCAATACTTCTGACATAAATCAAAATCATGAATACTGTATCGATGAGAGATACATACGTACCAGAAAATAAATGTTTCGAAATAAAATTTCAAAACATTCTTCTTTTCCAACTACCTACACTGTAGGTTCTGGTAAATACCTTCCGGAAATCAATTACTTTCCCAGCTAATACCATGATTTTCTTTTCCATCAAGAGTACATAAAATGTTTCTTCCTCGCTTGGGTCTTTGTTCATGAGATGAAGCTAGTTAACCACATTTCTATTAGATGAAGGTTTCATGCATGCAGTCGAGCCGTGTTGAAATTAATCGAGTCGCAAGCACATTGTTGTTAGGTTAGGATCTTTCCTGCAATGATGGAAAGTAATTCGCTTAGTTTTCTATTACATATTTTCTCATTCCTATCATTCATCATTTCCTCAACACCCCTATGTTATACCCTTTTCACACCACCTATGAGGTAGAGTCTGGAGGCGCGTTTTTACGTAGTATTGGGGCTGGAAAAAGCCTGGAAAAGTTTGGATACCAATTCAACTCAACGAAAAAATTTTCTATTTTAATACAGCGATGATATTTTATCGTTGAGTTGCTATCGCGTGGAACCAATTAAAGTATCGCACGCAGATGCAATATCACTTCATGTACCTTTATTATATTTATAAAAGTATTGGATGTGAGAGTAAGAAATAGTGGTTCATTATTTTGATTACGTATTTTGTACTTTTTGTACTCATTTATAAGGTAACAGTAAAGAAGGAAATACTTGCAATCATATTTTTCATAGTTTTCTATAGAAAACATCACATTGCATACAAATCGTTACATTTATTGTTGTTCTATATCTTCGATTTGTTGCTCTAGAATCCGACATTTTTTCAATGAATACCTGTTATAATCGAGGTATTGTATCATCCTGCCACTGCCACATAGCGTCTTGGGTTTGTAAATAAGATTAGTCGACGTCATTCTTCTCTATAGACCCAAGGTCGGATTCTTCGGAAACTTCATGGTCCATAAAAAGTCCTACGAGTAACTGAGAAATTAAATAAGTAAAAAAAATTTCATGTTATATAGATAATGTACTGAAAACTTAAAAATAATTCGGTAAGTCGTAGGAAGCAGTTATCACACTACACTCCTCAGCAATTTACGGTATTGATCAGATAAAATTTTTGGGCTTAGCGTAACCTGAGTGAACATGTAGGTGAGGTTAGGTCAAAAGTGAGTGGGTCTCACCCCACCGCAACATGAAAGGATTTATTGTGGTTTATATCTATTCACACTCGACCAAATAAACCCAGCTTCTCAACGAAGTCGATTAGTTTGTATGGTGAGTGGTCTTTCAGGTCATATGGTAAGAGTACGGCCCTGCCAAACTCTGAAAACCTGATTCGGTCTCAAGCGGGGCAGGCACAAAGTATGTGCCTTGCTGTTTCAACATTTTCCAAAACAGGCGATACACACTGTCGCCTGTGACCTGTGAGAAGGTCTGTTAAACATCATAGTTTATCCCTACTGTAGTCCAAAAACTGTTTTGTATCAAGCTTCGAAGGAACCGCCTTGGTGTGAACTAATCCTGGAAGTTTCTGCCAGAAATCTATGAATTTTCTTGCCATCCAGAAGTGAATATGTAAATACTGCGCCCAAAAATTTCATTTTTTTTATTCGATCCATACCATAGATTGCTGAGGAGAGTGATGTGATGACTGCTACCAAGGACCTTCCAAATAATTGTTTGGTTTTAGTACCTGTTCTACATCATTATTTTTTTTTCAATAAAACCGTTCAACATAAAATGTTTCTACTTATTTTATTTTCAAGTTTTTTGTTTCTGATTTTTATTCCCCTAATACGTTCTTGGCAGGTTTCAACCTTTTACCCCAACTTGGGTGGTGTATTGCTAACGACGTAACATTTTTAGCCACCTTAACGTGACACAGTCCTCGACACGATACAAAATCTTGACTTGGGGGTGGGAGATCCATGCTTGTATCCTGATTTTGAGTTGATAAAGTTATTTGTATAGATTATATTGGATTTTCAACTTTTTCATAGTGTACTACTATAGTACTAGTCAAGCCCTGTCATTTGATACCTATATTTGGGTAGTTGTGAAATATTATGTAATCCGCGATTTCGTAACTGCAGCCATCTTGAATTTGCTTCTATAGCAAAGTGTACTACTATTCTACTAGTCAAACTCTGTCATTTGATACCCATATTGAGGAAGTTGTGGAACATTTTGTAGCTGCGTGCATTTTGAATTTGCATCTTTTTCGAAGTGTACCACTATTCTTCTAATTAAGCCCTGTCATTTAATACATATGTTGGTGAAGTTGGTGGTGTGGTGAAAAAATATATAATCCGCCATCTTGTAACTGCAGCCATCTTGAATTTACAATGATACAGAATTTATTGAATTATATCGTCATCAAAACTAAATGTGTGTACCAAATATCAGATCAATCTGTCAACAGGAAGGGGGTCAAACTTCAACTACTAAATTGGACCAAAGAAACAAACAGACATGGCAAACTGAATAAAACCGTTTAATAGAAAAGATTCATCACGCAGAGCCCCGCGTTACCGTGATAAGACTTTCTACGATAGCAGTTATCATCTGATGAATAAGCGTGTGACTCTATGAGTGAGAAAGGTTCAAAGTTATAATCGAATTCCCACAGCCCTCGCAAAACTGATATTTGCTTGCATTATCCATAATATTTTGAAAAATCTCTTCATTACCGGGTGGACTTTAGAATGTAATCCTTACAAGGCATACGAGAATGTTTTTAGTGAAAATATCCACCAATCACATCACTGGAAACTAAAGAGTGCAAAGTGAAGAAGAAATTGAGAATGTTGAAACTTAATTGTTCAATTTATCAACTTTCCAACAAACAAATATTACTGGAGTTTTTTCAACACTAAAACGTTATTTTAACACCTCGACACGTGTTTTGATCACCCAGTGATCATCTTGAAGAGGAAGATATGAATAAGAATAATATTGTATCTAGTTAATCTTTCTCTTGAAGATAATCACTTGGTGATCGAAACACATGTCGAGGTGTTGAAATAACGGTTTAGTGTTGGGAAAAACTCCAGTAATTACTACACCAAAGGTTCCAAACAGTGCATCACAAAAAAAATATTACATTCTTCGAAAAACATTTTTTGTGAATGAGTCACTATTTCTTGATATTTTTGGGTACCTAACGTTCTACAATCTGAGAAATGAATAAATCTAGATAGATGAACACTGAATCTGTGCAAGTGTAACAAAGGGCAAACTTGAAAGTTTATAAAACCGCGACACGTGTTTCGCTTTATAATAGCATCTTCGGGCGTCTCAATACTCAGTATTGTGACGCCAGTGTTGTGTTTTTTTTGTTATAATACTTATAATCAAGTATTGCTCAGTTCTATCATATTCGAGAAAGAAATTAACTATAGAACTATGTACTAGTTACAAACTGTGTCGTGTCTTCGAGTAGATAACTGATACACTTCACGTATTTTCATTCAGATAAAAAAGCCGTCATCGCATTTTATAAATGAAGCTTACTTCATTATTCATAGAAGTTATATTTGAAAATCAAACAAAATAATAAAAGAAAATACACATCCTCAACTCATCACCACTACCACCAAAATATAATCGTTCAAAAATACAGAAAAAAATATCGAAACATGTTATGATAAACATCGAAGGTAGATACGTTTTTAGACTATTTTTTTGTAAATATAATGAGTATACAATATATCGATCCTTTTTTTTATCAATACATACTTGTTTTTATGAGATGTCAAAATGTCACGGGAGAAACATCAATTGAACAAAGGTGTCATTTTCATTTGATTTGAAAACGTAATGATTTTTGTCACAACGGTCCAAATGACAACAATCGAATGCATAAAAGAGACCTAAAACCGCAAAATTGAATTAGTGCACTTTCAAAACGACTATCGCAATGTGTTTTGTGATTCCAAACGGAATTTGAGAACGCCGCGATACCGGCAATAACGACTGATGCACAAAAGCGTATATAATATTGGAAAATTACGAAAGCTCAGAAGGGGCACATATTTTTATTATTTGTTTCTCAGAAATTCCACTTCTCATATCTGAATTTCAACTTCAAACTCGAAATTTGGGCTTTAATCTAGAAATTTCGAGATTAAAGTCAAAATTTTGACATCAAAGTCGGAATTTCCAAGAAACAAATAATAAAAATATGTGTAGAGTTTAAAGTCAAAATTTCGAGTTTAAAGTCGAAATTTCGAGTGAAGGCGATGGCATCTTTCCTTAGGAAGATACCAGCTATACATCTAGTTGTAAACTAGACTCAACTGTCTTTAAAAGAGAAGCCCAAGTGAATAAGGACGATACATCTCCCCTCACGAAGACGGCATCTATGAGAATGATCCCATACATTTGTGGTTCAGTCCCGCATCAACGCTGAGATCTATGACGGAATGTTGTTCAATTAAAAATTCGTTGTGTTTGGGTAAATCACCGAATTCTGCTGGACAAACTTGATCACAACAGTGTATTAAATAATTTGCGGTGTTTATGGTCTTTTCTGGAAAATCGCCACCAGTTGGTGAAAAATTGCCACTATCAACGTATTGGAACTCCTAGGTGCGGTAGGTCATGGAGTTCAGTATTGCCTCCTATTTTCATCATATGTCAACAATATTTCCAATTTGAATATATCTGTGAAGTTCATGTTATTTGTAGATAATACCACTATATTTTGGCACGATATTGATGAAGGTTCGTTACGCAATGACATACAACATTATGTTTAACAATACTTTCTCATACTCAATATCCAACAAAACTAATTTGACCATACTGCTTGATTTAACTGATAATAAAAAGTCTTCCTGCACAAAATTCTTAGCTCTTCATATTGTTGATAGGTTGAAATTCAATATGTATATGTTGAAAAACTGTCTAAAAAAGTATCTTGTGCCACCAGGGTGATGAATGAAGAGGTAAGTTTTGCAGCTGCAAAATCTGCTTATATATCTGCAATATATACAATGTCACACATTGAGTTCGCGACATATGGAAGTTTGTTTTATTAATAGATTAAATGAAAATTTGACTCCGCAGTTAGTTTGTGCTTGAAAAATTGCCTCTTTCGTTTTGTCATGTGCTACTCTATATTTGTTAAATTTGACATTTTTTTTGAAAATGCTCAATTTTTTTTTATTTCGAAAAATGCCAAAGAAAGTTGCTCGGTTTCCAATTTGATATCCTTGCTAGAAATTTGGACTCTCTACTGTCACTTCGACTTTTTCCCTTTTTTTTTTTTAATTTTTCGAATTTTTCGCTTTATCGATTCGAACGAAGCAGGATTCAAAATTCATAATTTTGATGAATACCAGACATCAATGTAATATCTTGCCCAGAAAATAACCGCATTGTCCTGTTACCAGAAAAAGAAATGAATAGGTACACCTCCAGAAATTCGCCTTTGTTGCTGCAAAGTTTATTTAGTTTTTTCATTTCATTATTAAATTAATTCGGATTTTCAATGTATATGAACGTTAATATGACAGCAATCAAATAACAGTATTTATCTACATTCTCATCACACTCATATTCCTCTTTTTCTTGATTTCTATCCAGTTTTATTATTTTTCTGAACAATAATTCAGTTACAAATTAACCCGAAATATCATAATTTTCTGTAAACTTAACATTGACTTACAGTTTCATAACTATGCAAAATTTCGTGATTTCAAACATTACAAAAATAATGCAACATCTCGGGAAGAAAATAGTAGGTACTGATCAAATCGTAATGAAACTTTCCCTTAGTAGGCTTTTGAAACAAATTTTTAGTTTTGATTAAACTCAAAATATTGCGTTTAATGAATCGAGTTGTTTTGTGTATAATTCACAAATGTTATGTTCAATGTTACCCACACAAAAGACAAAGTGGAAAGAAATCGTTCTTTCATGTGGTGACAATGTCCATATCGAGATGTTGCTTGTATTTTTAATCACCGGCAACCAGGAAGAAATATTCACTTCAGTACCGTGGGAAGGATATTGAAAACATTCAAAGAAACTGTCTCTGTGGACAATCATTTCAAGAAACTACATAATCCAATAAAGTATAATGTAGAAGAACAACTCAGGGAAAAGGGAAAAGCTGATATTAGCATTATTAGTGAAGATACAGGGATTGGCAAGGAAACTGTAAGAAGAATTCTGCATAACAATAAATTCCATCCCTGTAAGCCAAAGTTCATACACAGTCTCAAAGAAAGAGATTTCGATATTCAAGTAGGATTTTCATTTTAGTTACAAGATGAAAGAGAAGAAGATATCGCTTTTCCTTACAGGATTTTAAGGACATACGAAGCAACTTTCATGTCGAAAGTATTTTAGAGAAAAGTATGATATTTCGGGTTACTTTGTAAAAACAAATAATAAAAATATGTGTAGAGTTTAAAGT